>JARYGA010025787.1:0-46841 GCA_030545235.1 Helianthus tuberosus
CACCTAGCGGGTCAGATTTTTATATCATCAAAACCAAGTTTATGACTTGTAATTATCATCTAAATTAACTTCGATTAGACAATTCTACACAAGTCTTAACATCCATATTTCTGAAATTTACTCTTAAATTCAGATTATGCTAGAGCAAGATCATAAATTCTAGGGTTTATCAAGTTTTCTTCAAGTTCATTAATCACCTACAATGGTGATTATGAACTCTATAATTAACATGAAATCTTTTAACAAGATTTCACCTAGGGTTCATCTCTAGACACCATATCCCTTCTAATTTCCCTCATGCATGACACAATCAAGCTCAATTTCAGTTTTTCATAATTAACCTAGAACTTGAGATGAATCAAAATACTAGGATTTTGCATACCTTATGATCCCTTCAGTGAGGTGATCACGAATTTGTGCTTGAAATTCGATTTAGACTGGATTAGAGGCTCCAATTTGTGAGTTTTGTGAGAATCTTAGGGCTTGAAGAAACCCAGGTCGCCCCCTGGTTCTTTGTTCGATCAGGCATCCCCAAAATGGGGTGTTTGGTTTCTTTTTTTTTTTTTTTTAATTAGAATTAGTAACTTAAGTTTCAATTTTAACAATATTGGCCCCTCTAATTTGGTTAGTTAATTAAGTAGGGCACAACCTACTTATTTTTAACAATATTCCCCACTTATTAACTAGGTTTAATATTCCTAGTTAACTTTGCGGGTTCGAGAATATTTATGACTAAGTGTATTTCGGGTCCCGTTAACTCGGGCCTTCTATCACTTTATTTCTTAAAAGCTATTTATTCACTTCAAATAAATATTAGGATTATTAAATAAATTCCTAATATTTGCCAGTTTACTTTTACCACTAACGGTACTTTCCCCGTCTTTAGTATTAACGGGGTTTAATTACCAAACCCGTTTTCGGGGTGTTACAATCAATGCCAAGAGCATTGAGATAAAGAACAGTTTGAATGAAAGGTTGTTAGCTGCACAGAAGGAAGCTGTGTTGGAAGCTAACTATCCTAATGAAAAGCTAGGGGTAACTGAGGAGCAGTTATCCCTTGGCAAAGACAGAATTCTGAGATTGAATGGACGAATATGGGTTCCAGTTTATAGAGGACTTCGGGATGTTATCCTCCAGGAAGCCCATAGTTCTAAATATTCCGTTCATCCTGGAGCTGATAAGATGTACCAGGATCTAAAGGCAAACTATTGGTGGATATGCTTGAAGAAGTTTGTAGCTGCCTATGTAGCTAAATGCTTGACGTGTGTGCAAGTCAAAGCAGAACATCAAAAGCCGTCAGGTTTGCTACAACAGCCAGAACTTCCCACATGGAAGTGGGAAATGGTGACGATGGATTTCATCACCAAGTTGCCAAAAACAAGGAAAGGAAATGATATGATATGGGTGATAGTGGATAGACTGACTAAGTCAGCACATTTCCTACCCATCAAGGAGACCTATAGCTCCGACATGTTAGCCCAATTATACGTAGATAAGATTGTAGCTTTACATGGCGTACCTGTGTCTATTATCTCTGACAGAGATACTAGATACACGTCACATTTTTGGAAAAGTTTCCAACAATCTTTGGGCACGCGCTTAAATTTCAGTACGGCTTACCATCCTCAGACTGACGGCCAGAGTGAGCGTACAATCCAAACCTTGGAAGACATGCTTCGAGCATGTGTGATTGACTTAGGTGGTAGTTGGGATAACCACCTGCCATTGATCGAGTTCTCGTACAACAATAGCTACCATACCAGCATTAAGGTTGCGCCTTTTGAGGCCTTGTACGGTAGAAAGTGCAGAACGCCGGTTTGTTGGGCGGAAGTTGGAGATGTCCAACTGTCAGGACCTGAAATAGTCTTTGAAACGACGGACAAGATTGTCCAGATTCGTGACCGCCTGAAAGCTGCCAGGGATAGGCAGAAAAGCTACGCATATTTAAAGCGTAAACCTTTTAACTTCGAGGTAGGTGACAAGGTGTTGCTCAAAGTATCACCCTGGAAGGGAGTGATGCGATTTGGTAAGAAAGGCAAGTTAAGCCCGAGATACGTAGGACCGTTTGAGGTCATCGAACGCGTCGGATCAGTTTCCTATAAGTTAAACTTACCTGAAGAGCTCAGTGGTATTCACAATGTATTCCACATCTGCAATCTGAAGAAGTGTTTCGCTGATGAATCACTAGTCATACCACATACAGATGTGCACATATAAGAGAGCTTGAAGTTTGTCGAAAAACATGTGTCGATCAAGGATCGACAGGTTAAGAAGCTTCGAAGGAAGCATGTGCCTATTGTAAAGATAAAATGGGATGCCCGTAGAGGTCCCGAATACACGTGGGAGGTGGAGTCCACAATGAAAGAAAAGTACCCTCATTTGTTTCAGTAAATCTCGAGGTCAAGATTTCTTTTAAGGGGGTGAGGATGTAACACCTCGAAAATTCGCGTCCTATAATGTATTGACACGTGTTATAAGCTTGAACGTGTGAAAGAATACTCTAGAGGGACTAAAGTTGACAAACACAAATAGTATGTGAATATAAGGGTTCAAATTGTCAACAATGGATAAATATACTTTACAATAACCCTACATAATGTTTATACCTTCAAACGAATAAATCATGGATCATACGAAGCTAAATATGAAAGAAAGTGAGAGATTACAAACTGCAGGGGTTAAATGTGTCAACATGTTTAAAGTATACCTCTGAGTGACCTTTTAGCAAACCCGAAGCTTTGTAACGGTAAATTATGCTCACTAGAATTCATGATAAAAATTTCATAAAGTTTCGTTATCGTATGAGAAAGTTATGATCAAATTCGTATATGAGGGGTTAAAGCGTCAACGTTGAAAGTTATGACTTTTCGGGTAAACATAAAGTGACCAAGGACCTAACAAAGTGGGTATAAGTCTTGAAGCCCTTATGTGTCAATTTGGAGGGCTCAAAATGCAAGAAATAAAGGTTGGATGCCCTTTCGGAGGACCAAGAGCCAAGTATGCAATAATGGAAAAGATTGGAATCTGACAACATGACTCAAGCGGGCCGCGTAAGCCTTAACAACATCTTACGCGGGCCGCGTCCGATCCCCAGTTACAGAAAGTTGGGACAGCAGCCTGTTTTAGCGCAATAACCGACTTAAAAACGATTTTCCTCTTCCATGGGCGACCCCTACATGCTTTTTAGACCTAGGGGACATCTGTGGATGATCCATGGCCATTGCTAGGCTTGTGTGTCAATGATCTATGAGATCAAAAGCACTATAAAAGGCCCTCTTGTTGCAACCATTTGATCACACCTTCCATCTGCATTCTTGAAGACTTCTGGAGCTCCAAAGCAGACCCAAGTCATCCCTAGTCGTGCATAGGACTTCTGTAAGTATGCTTAGCCTTTCCTAATTGAGTTTTTACTTAGTTTTAGCTTAAAAGTCAAACCGTCGTAATTACCGTTTGACTTAGTGATTAATCATTAATGGTCCAGTGATTAGTCGAATTGAAGGTAGTTATAAGTTGGTAATTATGTGGGCATTAAACCCTTAAAAGGGTACCCTCTGATTCCCGTCCTAACCTAGTCATTTGTCGGGTCAAAGTTGATTAGAAAAAGTCAACAGAATGCTAATTTTCAAATTAACATGTAATTAGCAATGTAGAAGGCATGTAAACTATTTTATCACTCATATAACTTAGTAATCAGTATAATAACTGGTCTAAGCTTGTTTGATCCGACAATTTTCTGTTTTGACCCGGTTTAGAACCGAACGTCGCAAAACTTTGACTTTTGCTTTGACTTCAGTTCTGACCTGATTTAGTATGTTTTAGAAATGCCTTAGAGCTTTAATTGGACTAGGTTACATGCTAGTATAACCCTCTGTGATTATACACCATGGTTCATTAGTTATCCAATTAATATGCATGATTCCGTTAATTGCTTATATGTTGACTATTATGTCATTTTTGCCATAAAACGAGAATTTTGGATATGTGAAAGGACAATAATTTTTTTTACTGATTTATAAACATGTCCCTAAATTTTCACATCAATTAGAGGTATAGATTAGGAGTTATGCTCATTAGCGTAATTAGAACATCTTTTTGTAATTAAACGGCGTCATTAGCATAATACCTATCTAAACCCAATTTTTGACACCAAACCTTTTACCCACTGATGTAATATAATATTTTGGGATTTTTAAATATTTTTAATTATTTTTAACCTGCTCATAACCGCAGGTTATGGCGTTGATTCGGTAAATACCGAATATACCCTTTTGGGTTATAAAATGAGTTCTACAAAGTGTTTTGACGCCAATCCAATTGCTACTAATTTTATTTAATAAATGAAGTATTTTGAACTTTATAACCTGTCCAGAAAACTCAGATTTCCGATATAACCTGGAAATCGCTTAAAATGGCTTTTTTTAACGCATAGTATGTACTAAAACTATTTTAAACACATAAGGGTTGATACCTACTGATATCTTAGGAAAATTATAATGTTTTAACAGTAAGCAAAAGTTGTTAAACTCAGATTTCCAATTTTGACTTTTTAAGCTTATGTGAAATTACCAAAATGCCCCTACGGTGCATAGTTTGGTTATAATTGATAAATTTCACATATATGCAATACCCTACTGTTATGACTTATCAAAGTAAGTATTTTTACTGATTACATCAGATCTGTAACCCAGATTATTGTTCAAACTCTTTTATAACCTTATAAATGACCAAAATACCCCTACGGGGCATAGTTTGAGTTTAAATTTGTTTCGGGCATAATAAAAGATATCTTACTGATGTCACAACATATTTAAGGCATATTAACTTAGGAAACATGTAAATGACTCTCATGGTTACCCGTTACGCCTCTTGCGCGTTCGGTACGGTTTATGTAACTAGTTTGCATAAACTAGCCGAAACGGGTCAAACCTTATCGTTTTTATCTCAAAATCCAGAATGTGTTTAGATTACCCATATTATACAAGTCTTCAAACTTGTCGGATCTAAATCACATTCTATTCTGGTCTTCGCTTAATCGCGCGTTCGAACCGTATCTTTCTTTAAACTAACCGGTCTAAGTTTAAGCTTAACTAAAGACCGTTAGGATTCTAATAGGTTATTATAAACCTTCGTTCCAGAATAGGAGACCCGGTAAAAGCTACCGCATTTGCTTTTTGTGAATTTTACTTGCTCAGGTAAATACTTTTAACTTATTTTCCCTTATACGGGCTTGGGGTACGGTATATAAAATACCGCTTGGTCGGGCATTCGACCTTAATCGATTGGTGGTTAAGTATTATCGAGATGACCCGTTTAAAATATGTTTTGCTTGCTTAACGCCTTTGGGAGGTTAATGACCATGTCCCGGATATCCTTGGCATCATTTTACGAAATGGCCACGACCTAAGCGCGGGGTGTAGGCGTACACCCGTCAGTGCATAAATAAATAATGTGGTGTGTCTATTGATCTTTAACCTGGCACGAACCGGGCTACTGAACGCATAAGGAACATGTAATCCTTTTACAAGTTTATATGTATAAATAATTATCCCGAGTTATAAAAGTTTGTGCCACGTGCATTCAAATCAATTTTATTAAACTTTTCAAAATGATTCGGTTGAATGTATTTACCAGTGTAAACTGACGTATTTTCCCAAAAAGGTTAAGTGCAGGTACTAAGCGAACTAGGCTGGCTTTCTCCTAGCGTCCACAATAAGTCTCGCAAGCTCGGACGTCAAAACTGTTGAACAATGTTTCCTATTTATTTTTGATCCACCTGTGGGTTATTTTCAACTGTTTGTGATACTTGATATTACAATTATATTCGGTTGAAATATATCTATCTTTGCTTCCGCTGTGCATTTAAATATTGTGTTGTTTGACTGTAATGTTACCAACCACGTCACGATACTCCCCCACCGGGCCCACCGGTCAAACGTGGAAATATCAGGGTGTGACAATACCTCAGTGCAATTGGAGCACTTATGTATCTTACCAATTGTACGAGACCTGACATTTCTTTTGCAGTGAACTTGTTGGCAAGATTTAGTTCAGCTCCTACTAAAAGGCACTGGAATGGGATTAAACATATTTTTCGATATCTTCGAGGTACTGTTGATTTAGGCTTGTTTTATCCCAACGATTCAAAAGAAGGGTAAGTTGGTTATGCAGATGCAGGTTATTTATCTGATCCTCATAAAGCAAAATCTCAAACTGGATATGTATTTATGAACGGAGGAACTGCGATTTCATGGCGTTCTCATAAACAAACACTTGTCGCAACATCCTCAAATCATGCTGAAGTCATTGCACTACATGAAGCTTCAAGAGAATGTGTATGGCTAAGATCTATGTCACAACACATAGTGACTTCTTGTGGGCTAGAGAAAGATCGAAGTCCAACTCCTATCCATGAAGATAATGCCGCTTGTGTCTCTCAGATGAAAGAAGGGTATATCAAAAGTGACAGAACAAAACATATACCACCAAGATTCTTTGCATATACTCAGGACCTTATTAAAGACAATCAGGTCAAGATGAGATATGTCCAATCCAGCAACAATTCAGCCGATGTTTTCACAAAAGCACTACCTACAGCAACTTTCAGGAAACATGTTCATGACATTGGCAAGCGTCATGTACGGAGAATGTGATTCCTTACAAATTGCAAACTTGAGGGGGAGCTATAGACTGCACTCTTTTTCCCTTAGCTAAGGTTTTTTCCCACTGGATTTTGCTTTAGCAATGTTTTTAATGAGGCAGTACATAAAGACCCCGAAGTTTGCAAAGTGTCATCCAAGGGGGAGTGTTATAATATTACAAATGATTTACCATGAAGATCAAGATCTACCTCTAGATTTACCAAGCAAGTGGATGAACTCTTTGTCAAACTTATGGATAGCCTTATCTACCAAATAGTTAACCTTGTCTACCAAATAGTTAATCTTTTTGTAGTATAAATACTAGTTCAAGATAGAAGAAAAAATGCACCGCATGTATACACTTTCATAAGTTATACAATTCTCTTCTTTCTCTTATAACATTTTTAAAGTTCTTAAAGTTTTAACGCTAATCTTGTGTTAATTCTTGTTATATTATAACAGTTTGATATTTTGTTTTTTTAATTTGAAATCACAATGCATAATATATTTTATTTTGTGTATATTGCCAGATACTTTTATATGTGAAATTGGTTTGTAGTTTAGATAAGAAAACAAAATGTCAACATAATTGAACTTTTGACTTTAGATTATGTTATGCATTATTATTTGCGTTTTTAATTCTTCATTGAACTTTAAATACACGAGCTGAACTATGTTTGATTTTTCTGTGTTTTAGTCCTTTGTGTTTTATAACACAATTAAAAAACACATTTTTTTTCTTTTAGTCCATTGCGTTTTATAACACAATGGGAAAAACACACTTTTATTGTGTTTTTAACCATTGCGTTTAAAAAAAAACATTTTATTTGTGTTTTTATTCCATTACGTTTTAGAAACAACATATTTCGTTGCGTTTTGGGTCTATTGCGTTTTAGAAAAAGACATTTATTTGTGTTTTAAGTTCATTGCGTTTTAGAAAAAAAAAAAGACATTTTTGTGTTTTCTGTCCATTACGTTTTAGAAAAAAGACATTTTTTTATGTTTTTAGTCCATTACGTTTTAAAAAACAATACATTTATTTGTGTTTTTAGTCCATTGCGTTTTAGAAATAACATTTTATATTGTCTTTTTGATCCATTGCGTTTTAGAAGAGACATTTTTTTTGTGTTCTTAATTCATTGCGTTTTAGAAATAATACTTTGTTTTGTGTTTTTATCCATTTCGATTTAGAAAAAAAAACATTTTCTTTTATGTTTTTTGTCCATTGCGTTTTAGAAATAACACTTTCTTTTGTGTTTTTAATCCATTGCGTTTTAGAATAAAAATGATTTTTTGTGTTTTTTGTCCGTTGCGTTTTACGCATCTGGGTTATCGAAAATTTTCTTTCAAAAGTATAGCAATAGTGTGCTCGTTTTAAAGATAAAAGAACGCTCGTTTTAATCCATTGCATTTTAGAAAAAAACACTTTTTTGTGTTTTTTATCCATTGATTTTTAGAAAGAAAAAAAAAACACTTTCTTTTGTGTTTTTAATCCATTGCGTTTTAGAAAAAAAAAATGATTTTTTTGTGTTTTTTGTTCGTTGCGTTTTACGCATCTGGGTTATCGAAAAATTTTCTTTCAAAAGTATAGCAATAGTGTGCTCGTTTTAAAGATAAAAAGAACGCTCGTTTTAATCCATTGCGTTTTAGAAAAGAAAAAAAAAAACACTTTGTTTTGTGTTTTTTATCCATTACGTTTTAGAAAAAAAACACTCTCTTTTGTGTTTTTTGTTCATTGCGTTTTAGAAAGAACAATTTCTTTTGTGTTTTTAATCCATTGTGTTTTAGAAAAAAAAAATATTTTTTTGTGTTTTTTGTCTGTTGCGTTTTACGCATCTGGGTTATCGAAAACTTTTCTTTCAAAATTATAGCAATAGTGTGCTCGTTTTAAAGATAAAATAACACTCGTTTTTATGGTGCAATTTTTATAAAAAAAGAATGTCGTATGAAAGAGTTATTAACGTTTAAAAAACAGAAGGGGTTAAAGGTGAGAGAAACTATTGCTTTTGGTTGACTAGAATGTCCATACACAAATCCACGCGACTCCTCTTTTTGGTTCAATTTAACTCATTTAATCTTAACCTTGATTAATAAATAAATGGACAAAATTACTTTCTATTATTCATACGCAAATAAACTTACTATTATATTCTAACCCTATTTATAATTCACCACTATAATTTATTACCAGAAAAAAACTTATCTAAAGGTTCTTATAATCAATATTTATGGAAAACCCTATCTTTAAAAGTAATTTCGAAGGCCCAAGTTTGAAAATTAGGCACAAATATTGTTATTTTATTCCAAACCATAGTTTTGGTTTAAAAAATTCTTTTCTAAAAAATAATAATCAACAACTAAGATCAATAATCAAGAACAAATGGGTACGAATCAAAGTCATTTCAAAGACATCCATAATCAAGAACAAATGGGTGACGTCAACTCGTTACTATAATAATTAATAGCAATCGTCAAGTACTGTAAACCTTTTATTTACACATTTTCAAACTCGAAAAAATAGCGATCATCAAGTCAAGAACAAGTCAAGAATTGTAAACCTTTTATTTACACATTTTCAAACTCGAAAAAAAAAATCCACTTACACATTTACAAACAAAAAAAAGAGGACAACCAGCATTGTCGGAGGATGACGACGGCAATTTCACTTGAACGCCGAGGGGCTGGGTAAGGGTGATCCAAGGATTGTGGGGTATCCCGTAACAGGGTCCAGTTCGATCTCCGACGAAGATGTTGAGGAGTCGGAGGAAGAAGAGGGAAACCACCACATCTCCGGCTGAGATGGAGGACGGCGCCAGCGGCGGCGGCGGCTATAATCCCGATGATTCCCGGGGTAACCTTTCTTGTGTTTAGGGGGAGTTTTTGTCTGCGAAGGTGCTTCCGGCCGAGGGGCTTCCGGCAGCAGAGGGGCTTCCGGCAGAGAGGCTTCCGGCAGAGCGGCTTCCGGTAGGGCAGTAGGGGTCTCGGTTTCAAGAAATTCAATCTCTCTTAATGTCATTCCCGAGAAATCAATGCTTTTGTTGAAAGAAATTTTATCAGAAAGGGAGAGGGTGAGGGTGGTGGTGGTGGTGGTGGTGAGAGAGAGAGCGGCAGAGGGATTAACAGGGAGGGAAAAACTTCTAACAAGATTGATTAACGTATTTTGGATTTTGTTTTACTATAGATTATTATATTTATATTAGATTAGTTTATAGATGTAACTAACTAGTAGGAGTTCTCGCGCGTTGCGGCCGGGACTCTATTGGTATTGGTGTTGTTCGCTATAGTAGCGATACGATATCAGCACTTGGTATAGAAACCGAAAGAAATATGTCTAAGATTATTTCGATATGTGTTTTATATTGGTCGAAACCATAAAAGGAATACCAGTAGCGGGTGGATAATATCAATTATTGGAACCGATGTTGTCAGAGTCGGTTCTATTTGTCACCACACTTGTAGGAACGTTGAGAATTACATACACCCGATACCGGCACTAATGTTGTTCGGACGGTATTGGTTTGGTTCGTCATAATAAAAAAATGTAAATTATATTATACCCGTCAATTTTGGAAAGCTTTAATAGAAACATAGACAAAAATAAGGGTGTCGCAAATGTATATTGGGAATTCTTAAATTATTATATTATGTCATTAAAGAAACGAAAGGCGTAAACGATACGAATTTATACAAAAGAAAACCTAAAGAGTGGGGTAAGTTTGATAGCCCTTATGCTTGTGGTACAATTATTTATACATTACTACTAACAATCGTAAAAGATTTATAGATAAAAAAAATACACGTCACAACAGTATACTCATAATTTCATAAAACATCGTATTTGAAAAGTGAGAGGAAAATAAAATATATCAAAATGAGTTATTGTAATAAATAATAAAAGAGAAATAAAAATACGCTATTAACAAAATTAGTAAAAAGCAACAACGTAAGCTGCAAACAGCTATAATTTAAACAAAAATAAAATACCCTTATAAAAACTCAAATAAAATATTGTTCTTGTTATAAACAAAAACAAAAAAGTGGGTTTTGAGAAGCAAGGCTTAACAATTAAGTACCTTTTTTTAAGGAGACTTTCTGTACAAGACCGATTGGTCTCCGGGGACATGTCAAAGACATTCCCCGTCAACCCCGCATCTCCGGACGCGATATTCGATCGGGCCCCGGCCGACGCGCGAGCTGACTTCCGCCCGGAAACCATGCTGCCCCCACACGAGTTGCTGGGGTAACAGTTAGGTAAAACCGGGTTGCCCTCAAGACCGCTCCGTACCTCGGAAGGAAACGATCCATCATTGGGACGTCCCCGCACCATTTGCCGCAAGGTGGAGTCGAACCGGCAACCTCCCAAAGGGAAGAAGCCGGCCTAACCACTTGGGCTATGGTGGGGGATTTTAACAATTCAGTACCTAATCTGGAAAAAAAAAAAACATTTGTTATAAATCTCAAAGAATATAAATATAAAAATAAAAAATACGATTAAAGTAAGATAAATAAAGCTGGTGGGCACACATGGTGTTGTCTTATTGGCCCACCACCACTCTTACCCAATCAAATGCAAAAGAAATACTGTAGATGGATTTTGTGTTTGTAAATATCCACCATCTCTAAACCCTTACCACCGCACCCCTTCACCATTTAGTTTTCTTAAGAGAGAAAGAGAGAGTAAATGGCTGGAATGTCCAAGACAAAGTGGGATGGATGAAATAAATTGTGGACCCTTTATTTATAGGCATGTTACTCTTAACCCTAATGGGCTTGGCTGTGATGGGCTAGGCTGGCCTACTAAGCTTGTTCTCCTATTTGGGTTGTTAAGCTCCCGGCAGGAAGCTTCTAGCTTCGTGCTTCTCGGCTTTGCTGAGTGGGAGCCTCCGGGCACCCACGGCATCACACGTATAGAGAAACATTAGAATTTAGCAACAAGTGACACATAGAAACACATCGAATAACATGTTATCAAATTAAATAATAAATTTGAAATCAAGTACGATATACACCCCAAAAAGAGTTAATGGCAAAAAAGGGAAAAGGAGTCGAATGTACTCACTGGTTGCGAAGAAACGATCCACGAGAATTACCGCACAAAAGGAATTGGATGAAATCTAAAACAATAACAACCATCTTAAAAATAAATCAACAACGTCTAAACAAACGAAACGATAAAATAGAGACAAGAGATTCAAGTTCTTGATTTGGGATGCTTTTCTAAGGTGTTATGATTCACTATTGCTACATTGACTATTAAAAAAATATTTGGACAAGATAGATTAATTATTCTATATAAGAATTCAAGTAGCATTTTGGCTAAGTAATTAGTTTACTCTTCATTTGTTACTTAACTACAAAACTGCCACTTCTATACTTATTTGATTTGAAACTTAATTGAATTGAATATGCTACTTCTTTCTTTACTTTTACACAGAAGGGTAGTGAAATTTCATGGGTATTTATCACTTTTAAATATTAAATAATTTTTTGAGAAAAATGCCCGGATAGTCCCTGTGGTTTCACCTTTTTTCACCTATAGTCCCTATCTTTCTAAAACTACTTGAATAGTCCCCAAGGTTTTCCGTTTTGTTCTCGGATAGTCCCTGGGTCTAACTTCAGTTTGTTTTCTCTGTTAAAATGATGTGAAATGACAAAAATACCCTTTCCTTAAAAGGCCAAACCACAGGGACTATCCGGGCATCTTCTTCATCTTCTTCATCTTCTTCAAAACCCTAGCCCCCATTAGTTTTATCTCACAATATACACACACATAACCTGCATAACCAAGAGAGAGAGTGAGATTCGACCGAGAGAGAGAGAGAGAGAGACGATGGTGGTGGCACAGCGGCGGAGCAGTGGTCGCGACGGCAGGGAGGTGGTTCGAGTGGAGGTATGGTGGGTGATTGATACGTGATGACGATGGTGGTGGCACAGCGGCGGAGCAGTGGTGTGTGGTACAGTGGTGCGGAGCAGTGGTCTGCGGCGTCTGTAGCGGCGGAGGACAGGTGGTGGCGGTCTTCACTTCTTTCCGACAAGTTTCCGGTAAAATCCTCTCCCCATTTTCTTTTATTCCGTGAAGATCGATGAGGATGATGATGTTGTCGTTGTTGAAGGTGATGATGATTTGCTGAGGATGATGATGTCTGTGGTGGCCGACGATGGCAACCGACGCCGGAAATAACTGTTGGCTGATGATTTACGCGACTTTGATGTCAGGTTGAATTTGAATTTGATCGGTGAAATTTGTTTGCAGATCTGTAAATAACGGAATCCGTACAGTTTTATTGGAGAGGATCATTTTCTAGAGGTTTATTATTTGTGTAAGTGTTCATACATTTGGTGGAGATCGAGATGGCGTTTTTGGAGTTGAATGAAGAAATTTGGTGTTTGTTCGATTAATTTCGACGTATGCTGTGGTGAAGAAATTGCTCCGTTTTCGAGCTTGAATTCGAGGAATTAAGCTCTTGTACAAAATCGATCATGGCCTGGTGATTACAGGTTTATGGATTCAGCTGAAAAATCTGCAAATAAAATCGATCACGGTATGGGATCTGGTAGCATTGATCAGGTTGATGATGATGATTCACGATAAATTTGGCCAGTCAGTAGCTGTTTTCAGGCGGTGGTTCTGCGCGGCGGAGACCGGCGGCGGCCGGTGATGGTGGAGGGTGGAGGAGGGTGATGGTGGGTGGAGGTTGAAGATGAAGTGTGGTGGTGGGGGTTTTATAAATAAAAATGAAGAAGATGCCCGGATAGTCCCTATGGTTTGGCCTTTTAAGGAAAGGGTATTTTTGTCATTTCACATCATTTTAACAGAGAAAACAAACTGAAGTTAGACCCAGGGACTATCCGAGAACAAAACGGAAAACCTTGGGGACTATTCAAGTAGTTTTAGAAAGATAGGACTATAGGTGAAAAAAGGTGAAACCACAGGGACTATCCGGGCATTTTTCTCTAATTTTTTATATCTACAAAAAGTAATATTAGTTAGTTAAATAATTGGTATTTGTCTCTTTTAAAACTATATCTTTGATCCAACAGTATAATCAATCGTGTTGGTATACATTTAGTTTGTTTACATTTTACGATGGGTCGTGGTATAAGTTCATGTTTGTCTTTACCTGCATTTTACGTCACGTGACAATATAAATTAACATTGTTGCTTTACATTTTTTTATCGATTTTAGTCACCGTTTGCTTGCAACCTTGCACGATTTTACGACTCATGCCCCGCAACGCGGGAGGATAAACGTTAGTTATACAATAATTATGGAAAAGACTAAGTGTATATGATTTAATCGCAAAAGGGAAATCGTTAGTTTATCTTCCAGATAATTATGTATTAGTTTCACTAACATATATTATTAGAAACGGTCATAAAAATGTGTAACTAAAATCGTTGATGTTTACTAATTTATCTACATAAATTGTAATGGCTGTTTGTTTACTTCTTATTGAGGCTCTTAATGATCCAGACCTCTTACTGGTTCAGCACTTAATGGTTCAGACTGTTTGTTTCACGAGCAGATGTCTGAATGGTTCAGACATTTGCCTCTGAATGGTTAAGATTTATAAAGAGTCTGAATGGTTAAGACCTCTAATCTGAATTGGTCAGACATTTTCCTCTGAACAGTTAAGCATTATACATGCTCTTAATGGTTCATACCTCTTACTGGTTCAGCACTTAATGATTCAGACATCTTACTGGTTCAGCACTTAATCATTCAGATGTTGCCAAACAGCCCCTAAGGTTAATTTAGATAATTGAAAACTTTGAGTTTGAGTATATAATAGTGGACTAGTATTAAGCCCCTGCGTTACAGCGGTTGTAATAAAACTGTGTTAAGTAGTAGCAATACTATGTCATTGTCAGCAACCACCAACACCAGAAAAGCTCGTAAAAACAAAATAAATAAAAACGGGAAAAATATAACGCCGAGCGAAAAGCAGACGTAAAATCTTTGAATCACGCACGCTCGTTGCTGAGAAATTAAACCGAAACGTAAAACATAGAAAAAAATAACTACGTCCATCCAGGACCCGCGTTGTCACACCCCGACCACGTAGAACATACAAAACGTGGCGGAAATGTCGGGGAGTGTTGTAACAGAATTAATTGTTTCAAATCCATGGCAATTGAAGTTTCGTTTTATTGATTAAAAGTGTTACAATGTCTTAACAAACAAGGAAATACAACATAATTAACTAGTCTTGCATCTTTTATTGTCACTAAGGCCCAAGTCTGCCTATGTGTATCTTGATCATCTTATGCAACAACTCCTGAAAAACACATGTGAAAATAGGTACGTCAGCATAAAAATGCCTGTGAGATACATAGGTTTTGTGAAAATAGGTTTCATGACTTATGTTTGAGAAAATGTTTAGTCATGAACCTTGTAATTTGCTTTGTTTTGTAAATCATTTGAAAAACGATAAGATCAGATGATATGTATAAATAAGAGAATAATGTATGGTTAAATGAATAACCATGTAAAATGTATTTGTATAAGATAAGTTGTTTGTAAAACAATGTCTTGTGAAAAGTATGTTATTTGTATAAAATGTTCTATGTCTCAAACTGAAATGATTCAAATAACGCTACGATATGTAATACCATACAAACACTTATATATAGGAAGTACCAGTGGCGTATCCACCATGCTTGTATCATATTACACACGCCTCGTTACTTAATCACTTACTCAAACCAAACCAAACCATGTAAGATGTCTATGTTTAAATCAATCGCCAAACGTTTTGAATAATATGTCAAAAATGTTTATGTCAATATGTAAATCATGTAATATGTAACCAAAATGATATGTATGGCTAGTGAAATTGTATCAACTAAACCATATGCACAAGAACATAGTATTGAAGTAAAACTTGGTTTAAATCAAAGCTATGTTTTGTGGAAATGCATGATCAATGTAAATCATGTAATATGTAAACAAAATGATATGTATGGCTAGTGAAATGTATCAACTAAACCATATGCACAAGAACAAAGTATTGAGGTAAAACTCGGTTTAAATCAACGCTATGTTTTGTGTAAATGCATGCTATACTGATACGAACATCTATGCGGTGTTGTGAAAATGCATACATCCAAGCCTTGAGACTGCGGCGATAAACCCTTAAACCACTTAAAGGTTTATCTAAATTATGTATATCGAATTCGGTCATTCCTTTCATCCCCTTTCCCTGGGATGTCCGGAACGGGAGTTGTCAATTCCTATGGTACCACTACCTACTAACGAACGGCGTAGCTAATGTTAATGAATGTATTGTTCCATTGTAAACAACCCAAATGTCATAACAAAATGTAAGCATGTGATGAAAACACTGTACTAAGTATGCACGCAATGGACATACATAGCATAAAATGTAAATGTAAAACAATGTACTAAGTATGCACGCAATGGACATACATAGCATAAAAACAATGAAATCATGTACTATAAATGTACTAACAAACATAGGATGTATATGATGTGAAAACAGGAAAGCATGAAAGTAACAAGTAGGCACATGTGTTCCACCCCAAAACAGTTTGGAAAACAGTAAAAGAGGGGTCTATGTACTCACTTGAGATTGCTCAGTAGTCCTTGAGTAACAACCAAACAATGCTAGAGATCGCGGATATCAAACGGCACCTAATATAGGTAACTACATTAATAAACCGGACCTAAATCGGAAGATCTGATAGAATGAGGGTTCGTAAACCAAACGAGTATAGAGACTCGTGTCATATGGTTTAACAAAGCCTACATACTAATTGAAACCTTAATCTAAGTGTCTACGACCCATTACGACCCGTTTAGGAAGCTTATGCTACTTTAACGCGTCGTTCGCGTGAAACGCGTTCGGACCGCCTAACTAGCCCTATGACAAGTGTTATATGCCTAAACATGTTACATAATCAGTTATGTGACAAAAGTTTAGGTTACATATGCTTAATTACCAATTATACATGAAAAGGGTATTCTGGTAATTTACCTAAGGCATATAAACTACCTATCATACAACTACTTAAACGATGTGACCATAAGGTATAACCTCGAAAGGTTATTCCCTACCTACTATGGTCACCTAATGTGATTGGTCGGATCCTAAAGATCGACCAAATGGGTCGGGTTCGAGGTATAAGCGATTTATTAGATTGCTTACCCTACGACCCTAGACAACGTGGTAATCAGTAGGCATAGTCCCAAGGGACTATAACCAACGTGATTACACTCACGTTGCGAAGTTCAAACGAACTTCGCATTGACCATAACTGGTCAATGTAGAAAGTCAAACAAAGTTTGACTTTCAGACTCGAAAGACTCGAAAAGCAATAAAAGAACGAAAGAATACTTACCCAGGGTCCCCGAATGCTAATCCCGATCCAAGTAGCTCAGGTATGAAACAATGGTTTCAACTTAGAGCTTCTCAAATCAGAATTCTTGTAATTTTGAAGCATGGGGGGTGGGGTATTTATAGTAAAAGGTCCACAGTTAAGATCGTTTCATGGAAAACGTGCCTTAATCCCACCCGTACAAGTGTCGGGACCTTATGGTGACTAAAATTTGATCCTTATCTGCTGACTAGACAATTGGGATTGTGTGGTGGTGGATCAACCAGCTGCAACTTGCTGAAAACAACATTGAATCTGGTCTGATATGCGGACGCGGCCCGCTTCAGGATCAGCCAAACATAATGCGGGCCGCCTGGCCTTGTCAGATCAGAAACATGTTTGATAAATGACAGTTTCAGTCCCTGCACGTGTTTAAGGCCATTCCCGACACTTCTAAGGCCTGTAAAGCCAACTTTAAGGACCTAAAATGTTGCCTAAACATTGTGGACATGAAACATGCTCAAAAATATGCCGGGTGTTGGTTCGTTTGGTCGTACGAACGCGATGTTCGCTTAATTACAACGGAATGCGCACAAGCGCGAAAAACGATCCAAATGACGCGACGAATGGATTTTTCTTATGCCGAACACTAAAATAAAATATTTTAGTGCTTACATAAATTTTTGGATGTCCGGATGTATTCAGAACGTGTGTTATGCGCGAAAGTGCAAACTTGTGCACTTTTTGACACTTTTAGTCCCTGAATGACCCAAAAGTTTGTTTTAGCATACCGAACCCCTCAAAGCCTATTTCTAAGCTATGTAAAGGATATTTATGGTATGTTTAACTTATGGTCATGTTCCGGAATGTCTGCTACAGTTCAAATTGGCATACTTTCGCAGTTTGTCAAGTTTAGTCCCTGTAAGCGAATTAGCTTGTTTTTGCCATACCAAAGCCTTCAAAACTTATTTCTAAGTTATGTAAAGGTTATTTAAGGTATGTTAAGCCTATGTCACTATTCCGGAGTGTTTTTTGCATTAAACTGGATATATTTACGCATTGGTGCGCGTATAACCTTCCAGAAAGCGATTTAGAGTTTGGAATTGATCAAAAATTGATATGTGCAAATGATACACATATTTTTACAAATCCCAAGTATGAAATATAATATTTCATTGGTTCGGTATTTGTTTGATAGCCGTGAAGGCACAGGTGTTACAGTCTCCCCTACTTTAGGAAATTTCGTCCCGAAATTTATTTAGAGGAAACTTGTGAGAGCTTGAAAACATGAAGTTGAAAAGATCGAACAATATTGGTTAGGGTTCTGAACTTCTAGTAATCTTTAATAACATCATGATTGCAATGTAAGAGGGATACTTATATACAAGTATATGAAGCGTCATTGGTGCGTCCACCGTACCTCCATTACATCGTTCTCATTTTGTTATTGTTGTCACTATCGGTTCTTACACATAATAAATCTTACTGGGTTTCTGTGCACTAAATTTCATAATTATGTACGCGTCCATAATTAGACAATTCCTTGCATAGTTCACTCAGTTCATTTTATAATGTGCAGGGGAAAACCAAATGAACAATCCTGTGATGAGTGTGACTAGACCGCCATAGAGTCCTTTTAATTAAATCAATAAATGATCTAAATAGACTATCAAGGAGTCTGTTCAGCTACATCACAAGATGTCGTTCTTTAACCAAATTGTGAATCAATCTTTTTGACTAGACCACTAAAGGGTCTCTTATGAATCATGGAGTGGTACTATATAATCCAAGGGTCTTAACTATTACATAGAAGCCCATTAAGGATTTAAGGTAGTACCTTTTGACTATCCTGCTACAAATTCCTCATATGAAGATATGAAAGATTCTGCGAGGATTTGGATAACGAATATCCAGAGTATACAAAAACACAAAAATGCATAAAAGAAAACATAAGATGAATAAACACATAGTCACATAACCACAAAATTGTTTAACTAGAAGTTTGTTCTGTTAACAGAGTACATGTATTTAAAGTACAATAGGAATCCATCTCGTGGATTTCATTTGGCACTTTAAACATTATCAAGAATCTAACTATAAAGATAGAAAGATTCAAAAAGAAAATTCGATTTCGATTACTAGAACCCGAAATGTTCGAATTAAGGTACATAAAGAATCCAATCAAGGACTCTGATTTGAATGATGATCATCCACAAGGGTCTAAATATGAAGATAAAAAGATCCCATATGGATTTTAGAAGTTGATGATGTTTTGAAACCTTGCACTGGACGTGCTTATGTCAAAACATCAAGTAAAAATGCTTTACGAAGTTGGGATGCCAGATATGCCAAGGCGACATATGAAGCGAAATTTGAAAGTTAAGTCAATATACGAGGAAAATATTTTTGAAAACTGTGCATGGGGTTCTTTTAAGAAAAATGTGTTTAATGTTTTTGAAACCTTATATATAATACTTTTGAAATCATAAAGTAGGTGTATTAGATAGATATATTTACAAAAAATGTTTTAAAATCATGCGAGATGAATTTTGAAATTTTGTATAAGGTTTTTGAAAGACATGAATGATGCTTTTCGAAATCATGCACTTGATAATAAAATGTATTGTGTTAATATTGTCTTCAGACTATATGAAATATTTTGAAATTAGGAAGGTTGGTTTTGATAACATGACCAATGTTTTTGAAATAACATAGACAATGCATCTAGAAAAATTGTTTTCAAACTATATGAAATGTTTTGAGATCATGAAGATTGTTTTGAAATACTTGTACTGTGTATGTTGAAAAAAATCAAAACGTAATGGGTATGAGATTTGAAAATACCCTTAGTTATCTAACCAGGGATTTAAAGGCACAGATGTGCAGAAGCATGATTACTCATAATGTCACTTTATTTTCTGTATTTCGTATCTTATAATGAAATGAGTACTTAAAATTTTCGAAGGAATCATGAGCGATCATTTGAAAGAGAGAATCACAAGAGTAGTTTGTAAGGAACATAGTTCCTTGATACAGGTATTATAGGGAAATGCCATAAACACATGTAATTATACTTGTATATCAGAATTGTGAACAACAACTTTTATTTATAAACAAACAGATTGTTTCACATTACAAGGATAACAAAAGAACAAAAGCATAAGACAGCAACATCCTTTGTTCAGCCGAATGCTCATCCAAGGGTTGGATTTGCACTGGCTATCTTCGGGCAGTTGTTCCTGAAATGGCTCGTCTCGCCACAGTTGTAGCAAGTACCAGGCGGAAAACGAGCTTGAGTAGGGTTGACTTGGAGTTGGTTTGGACCACTTTGATTTGGGGTAAATCGACAAGCACTTGCTAGGTGACCAATTCGCCCACATGATGCACACAAACGACACTGTAGGTGAGCTAAGTGGTGTGCATTACATTTGTTGCATATTGGTGCTGTTCCCTTGTATTGCTTCTTAGCAGGTTGTGTTGCCACCCGGATGGGTCCTGTTTGATTTGGTACTGCTGCAACACAAACTTTTGCTGTATGACCTTTACGTCCACAAATTTGGCATTCACGGCACTTCACCATAGCATGATGATAAAGGTTACATTTGTTGCACAAGGGTGAAGTTCCATTGTACGGATTCATAGCTGGTGGCCTTGCCACATGACTAGGTCCCGCTTGATTAGGTGTAACCGCTGTGGGTTTCCTTGAAGCCTTACGCTTCCTTGATTTTGGTGCTGGCTTGACTTCTGCTTCCTTTGGTGGCTCTTGAGTGGCTTCATTATCGAGACGAGAGACTTCATTGTTGAGACGAGCCATGGCAATGCCTAAATCCACAGTCTTCTGAATCACTTCGCCTATTTGCTGGACAAATTTGGCTGTTCGCTCGGACGTTTGACCAGTGCTGAGAGGAAGAGACATTCTAGAAGGAAATGAAAGACATAGGAAGAAACGAGTGAAAGGTTATTGGATAATCAATACTGAATGGTAACGAATGAAAATTGTGATCATTTGTTTGTTACCTAAGTCAAACAAATGAGATGGTGACAAATCAAAGTACATGGGTCAAAAATAATGTATCGCGAAGACATGCTCGCCTATAAGTGAACACTCATCCCAAGAATTCCCAGGTAAGCACAACTGGTCTCGCGTCTGATGAGATGTATACGAAGTGCTTGCCTAGACAGAAAACCCAGAATACAGGCATTCACCCTTCCAGTTTGCACGTGTTCACATTATTTAAAACCCAAAACCTTGACGAGATTTTGAAAACTCAAAGGGGTTCAAAACCATATAATAGAGAGTTCAAAACCTTACAATAGAGGGTTCAAAACCTAGTAATCAATCATCCTAGAACAGATGATTAGTTTTCAAAGCGGTTTTGAAATTTATGTTCTTGTTGTGGTTGTCGCCTAAGGATAGGTGACAGTATTGTTTTATGACTAAACGCAAGTAAACTCGCGTTAGGGTCCTAAGAAGGTTATAGACTAGGTCAAAGCATTACTAATAACCTAATTCCCTATAACCATTGGCTCTGATACCATCTTTTCTGTCACACCCCGACCACGTAGAACATACAAAATGTGGCGGAAATGTCGGGGAGTGTTGTAACAGAATTAATTGTTTCAAATCCATGGCAATTGAAGTTTCGTTTTATTGATTAAAAGTGTTACAATGTCTTAACAAACAAGGAAATACAACATAATTAACTAGTCTTGCATCTTTTATTGTCACTAAGGCCCAAGTCTGCCTATGTGTATCTTGATCATCTTATGCAACAACTCCTGAAAAACACATGTGAAAATAGGTACGTCAGCATAAAAATGCCTGTGAGATACATAGGTTTTGTGAAAATAGGTTTCATGACTTATGTTTGAGAAAATGTTTAGTCATGAACCTTGTAATTTGCTTTGTTTTGTAAATCATTTGAAAAACGATAAGATCAGATGATATGTATAAATAAGAGAATAATGTATGGTTAAATGAATAACCATGTAAAATGTATTTGTATAAGATAAGTTGTTTGTAAAACAATGTCTTGTGAAAAGTATGTTATTTGTATAAAATGTTCTATGTCTCAAACTGAAATGATTCAAATAACGCTACGATATGTAATACCATACAAACACTTATATATAGGAAGTACCAGCGGCGTATCCACCATGCTTGTATCATATTACACACGCCTCGTTACTTAATCACTTACTCAAACCAAACCAAACCATGTAAGATGTCTATGTTTAAATCAATCGCCAAACGTTTTGAATAATATGTCAAAAATGTTTATGTCAATATGTAAATCATGTAATATGTAACCAAAATGATATGTATGGCTAGTGAAATTGTATCAACTAAACCATATGCACAAGAACATAGTATTGAAGTAAAACTTGGTTTAAATCAAAGCTATGTTTTGTGGAAATGCATGATCAATGTAAATCATGTAATATGTAAACAAAATGATATGTATGGCTAGTGAAATGTATCAACTAAACCATATGCACAAGAACAAAGTATTGAGGTAAAACTCGGTTTAAATCAACGCTATGTTTTGTGTAAATGCATGTTATACTGATACGAACATCTATGCGGTGTTGTGAAAATGCATACATCCAAGCCTTGAGACTGCGGCGATAAACCCTTAAACCACTTAAAGGTTTATCTAAATTATGTATATCGAATTCGGTCATTCCTTTCATCCCCTTTCCCTGGGATGTCCGGAACGGGAGTTGTCAATTCCTATGGTACCACTACCTACTAACGAACGGCGTAGCTAATGTTAATGAATGTATTGTTCCATTGTAAACAACCCAAATGTCATAACAAAATGTAAGCATGTGATGAAAACACTGTACTAAGTATGCACGCAATGGACATACATAGCATAAAAACAATGAAATCATGTACTATAAATGTACTAACAAACATAGGATGTATATGATGTGAAAACAGGAAAGCATGAAAGTAACAAGTAGGCACATGTGTTCCACCCCAAAACAGTTTGGAAAACAGTAAAAGAGGGGTCTATGTACTCACTTGAGATTGCTCAGTAGTCCTTGAGTAACAACCAAACAATGCTAGAGATCGCGGATATCAAACGGCACCTAATATAGGTAACTACATTAATAAACCGGACCTAAATCGGAAGATCTGATAGAATGAGGGTTCGTAAACCAAACGAGTATAGAGACTCGTGTCATATGGTTTAACAAAGCCTACATACTAATTGAAACCTTAATCTAAGTGTCTACGACCCATTACGACCCGTTTAGGAAGCTTATGCTACTTTAACGCGTCGTTCGCGTGAAACGCGTTCGGACCGCCTAACTAGCCCTATGACAAGTGTTATATGCCTAAACATGTTACATAATCAGTTATGTGACAAAAGTTTAGGTTACATATGCTTAATTACCAATTATACATGAAAAGGGTATTCTGGTAATTTACCTAAGGCATATAAACTACCTATCATACAACTACTTAAACGATGTGACCATAAGGTATAACCTCGAAAGGTTATTCCCTACCTACTATGGTCACCTAATGTGATTGGTCGGATCCTAAAGATCGACCAAATGGGTCGGGTTCGAGGTATAAGCGATTTATTAGATTGCTTACCCTACGACCCTAGACAACGTGGTAATCAGTAGGCATAGTCCCAAGGGACTATAACCAACGTGATTACACTCACGTTGCGAAGTTCAAACGAACTTCGCATTGACCATAACTGGTCAATGTAGAAAGTCAAACAAAGTTTGACTTTCAGACTCGAAAGACTCGAAAAGCAATAAAAGAACGAAAGAATACTTACCCAGGGTCCCCGAATGCTAATCCCGATCCAAGTAGCTCAGGTATGAAACAATGGTTTCAACTTAGAGCTTCTCAAATCAGAATTCTTGTAATTTTGAAGCATGGGGGGTGGGGTATTTATAGTAAAAGGTCCACAGTTAAGATCGTTTCATGGAAAACGTGCCTTAATCCCACCCGTACAAGTGTCGGGACCTTATGGTGACTAAAATTTGATCCTTATCTGCTGACTAGACAATTGGGATTGTGTGGTGGTGGATCAACCAGCTGCAACTTGCTGAAAACAACATTGAATCTGGTCTGATATGCGGACGCGGCCCGCTTCAGGATCAGCCAAACATAATGCGGGCCGCCTGGCCTTGTCAGATCAGAAACATGTTTGATAAATGACAGTTTCAGTCCCTGCACGTGTTTAAGGCCATTCCCGACACTTCTAAGGCCTGTAAAGCCAACTTTAAGGACCTAAAATGTTGCCTAAACATTGTGGACATGAAACATGCTCAAAAATATGCCGGGTGTTGGTTCGTTTGGTCGTACGAACGCGATGTTCGCTTAATTACAACGGAATGCGCACAAGCGCGAAAAACGATCCAAATGACGCGACGAATGGATTTTTCTTATGCCGAACACTAAAATAAAATATTTTAGTGCTTACATAAATTTTTGGATGTCCGGATGTATTCAGAACGTGTGTTATGCGCGAAAGTGCAAACTTGTGCACTTTTTGACACTTTTAGTCCCTGAATGACCCAAAAGTTTGTTTTAGCATACCGAACCCCTCAAAGCCTATTTCTAAGCTATGTAAAGGATATTTATGGTATGTTTAACTTATGGTCATGTTCCGGAATGTCTGCTACAGTTCAAATTGGCATACTTTCGCAGTTTGTCAAGTTTAGTCCCTGTAAGCGAATTAGCTTGTTTTTGCCATACCAAAGCCTTCAAAACTTATTTCTAAGTTATGTAAAGGTTATTTAAGGTATGTTAAGCCTATGTCACTATTCCGGAGTGTTTTTTGCATTAAACTGGATATATTTACGCATTGGTGCGCGTATAACCTTCCAGAAAGCGATTTAGAGTTTGGAATTGATCAAAAATTGATATGTGCAAATGATACACATATTTTTACAAATCCCAAGTATGAAATATAATATTTCATTGGTTCGGTATTTGTTTGATAGCCGTGAAGGCACAGGTGTTACAGTCTCCCCTACTTTAGGAAATTTCGTCCCGAAATTTATTTAGAGGAAACTTGTGAGAGCTTGAAAACATGAAGTTGAAAAGATCGAACAATATTGGTTAGGGTTCTGAACTTCTAGTAATCTTTAATAACATCATGATTGCAATGTAAGAGGGATACTTATATACAAGTATATGAAGCGTCATTTGTGCGTCCACCGTACCTCCATTACATCGTTCTCATTTTGTTATTGTTGTCACTATCGGTTCTTACACATAATAAATCTTACTGGGTTTCTGTGCACTAAATCTTACTAGCGGTGTGTTAACTCACAAAATTTAGAACGAAACGAAAAACTTGAGAAAGATGAAAAGTATGGTGAACCAAAATTGAAAATAAAAAAAAAGAGTTTGGATTAAATTGCAAAAGATGAAAAAACTTTGTGTTAAAAGTAAAAAAAAAACAAAGGGTCTAAATTGCAAAATTGGAGTTATTTATTAATTTTAGATACAGATACGGATAAAAATAAGTCATATCTATATATTGGTTATTAATTAATATTAATATTAAAAGAAATTTATTAAATAAATATAAATAAATTTTTTGAGATTGAAGGAGAGAATGTCATGTGGCATTATTTGGAGTCTTTTATTATAAGTTATATTAGATTAAATATAACAGAAGATTCTAATTAACTAATTCAAAACATGAATTATATATTATTAGTTAAATTTTATATTTTTTTTGAACGGCCAACTAAATCAGCGAATAAGCATCCTGGGATACCCTCAATCGAGCAAATGCATCCCCCCCCTTTATAACGGTCAAATTTGGATGCATACATGAGCCACCAAGCCACCGGTTACGGGGAAAACCCGCCACCCGAAGGCCCACTACGGTAAAACCCGGTTCGGCTCGGTTTCGAACTAACGACCTCCAGAGAGGCCTAGTCTTAAACTTCATTACTACCACCAATGTCCTTCAAAGTGATGCTAGTGGTAGTTGAACTTAAGACCTCAAAGAGAGAAACCAATTGACTAATCACTAGACCAACTTATTAGGACAGTTAAATTTTATATTACCAGTCATTTTTATACGGCTTTTATAAAGCTTAAAATAGTCTAAAAAATTAGAATAAAAAGAAAACAAGACTCGAACTGGAGTCCGCGCCATCTTCTTGTTTCTTATACACAATAGATCTATCTATACTTTCTATAAAAGGATAAATCTGAGTGACATAAGAAAAACTGATGTGTCAGCCAGAGAGGCTGTCCAACAATGCTTTTCTTATGTCATTACTGCATCATAAAGCCTAATATATAAAATCATTTAAAATTCGGTCTAAACCTCTGCCAGGGTAAACATCTGCTCATTTATATGTGACTTTACTTTAATACTTAGCAGCAGTTGTTGTTATCTTCCGTAATGCTTTTAGATCAGCAGATGTTTAAGGCTAATTACCGGGAAATTCAAATTCAAAAATGCATGGGAATAAGTAATTAGCAATTAATGCATATCACTCCAAAACTCCTGTCAATCATCCTTCTTATATAAGCCTTTTCTTCTCATTTCCCTCTTCATATTTCATCACGCTTTCATGTTCTCTGATTTTGAAATTTGAAATTTAATCACAATCTGAATTCCGAATTAGAAGCATGTCAATATCAGTTGACAGTAACAATCTTAGCTTTGTTAACGATTTGAATCCTGGGAAAGATATGTGGAACATGAATGCAAGAATTATTCGAAAATGAAATCAGGGTTACAAGATGGATCTCATCTTCATTGATGAAAAGGTAATTTGTATCTCTGCTTTTCTGTTTTATTAGAGAATGTAGTGGTGTATGCTAAGAAGATACTTTCTTTAAATGTTCTTCAGGGTGCTAAGATTCAAGCAGGTATTAAGAGCCATCTGATACCTGTTTTTGATGGACAGCTTCAAGAAGATGTTGTTGTGATTCTGTCAAAATTTGGTGTTGGTGAGAATAAAGATTTATATAAAGTAGTAGTGCAGCCTTATAAAATCAACTTTTATAGATACACAACTGTTACTCCTGTGAGAGATTGGCAAGGTGTTGAGTATGGTTTCAACTTCAGAGCTTATGAAGATATTCTTCAAGGAGAGGCATTAAACGCTTTGAGTGTTGGTAGTGTATATTTTTGTAATCATATCTTGCTTATATAATATTAGAGAGTTTTACTTAAATTATTGTATAATGTGATCATATAGATGTTGAAGGATCTGTGGTTTGTTGTGGAGATCTTGAAATCTTTGATCGACCTCCAAAGGAGACTAAGAAGATCAATTTTGATATTGAAGACTTGGAGTAAGTTGTTGTTACATGTGCAATCATGTACAGATCACTGTTTGTATTTAATGATGTTAATAAATAAGATGAAGAATGTTGGTATTTAATGTGGGATCATGGTAATGGTAATAAATGAGATCTATAGTGTTTGTATCTAATGCTGAATCATGATAATAAATGAGATCAACAGTTTATCCTTAGTGAATATGTTAGTTAATTTATGGCTCATTTGCTACTTTAATAAATGTCATAACTTTCCTTTGATTTTGTGTTTTTATTCATTCAATTTGGTTTTGATATTAGAGATTTGTAAAGAAATGGTCATAAATTAGTCTTTAGTATATCGTCATATGAATATTCTTTTCATGTAGGGGTAAGGTTTTGCAGTGTACTGTGTGGAATGATTATGCTCTGCAGATTAAGGACTTCATTTCTAAAATCCCACCTCATGAGCATGTGATGGCTATTATACAGCATGGAAAGTGTAAGGAATGGAAAGTTATTTTTGTTACTTTCTGCAAATCATAACTATACTGTTTATTTCTGGCAATATAAAGACAGGTATACATTAAATATCTATATACTTTTGCATGTAGGTGAATATACTGTTTAAAGTGATAAGTTTGCAACACGGATTTTTCTGAATGAAGAAATTGATGAAGTTAATGAGCTAAGGAGGAGGTAATTTGTCAATGTAATTTCTATTGTATATAGATGTTCAAGTCAAATACTTGGTTTCATGTTATTTGTATACTAATTCTAATCATTTGTGGTATTCAAAAGGCTTATACTGAAGTTTGGACAAGGGAGTGGTTCTACTTCTCAAACAGTACTATCGTCTCAAAGTGTTTTTCCATTGCATAAAGAATTTGTAACTGATGGTGTGAAGAAACATGTTGATGAGATTAGTGACATAGAAAAGGTTTCACATCTTTTTTATATAGTTTGGTTATTTGTTTAGTTTGTCACCTGCATGTTTGTCAAACTAGAGATTACAAGTTCATATATTGTTTTTACAGGAAATGTCTTGTGTTGTGGTTGTGACAATTAAGATTGTGCAAGAAGAGTATGGTTGGTTTTATGCTGCCTGTCGTAAGTGTTTCAAGAAGGTGATGGGTAAAAGTGAATACTTGCAGAATGTTGAAAATGCTTCAAATGATATTGTTCGATTGCTTGCGACTTCTTTGGTTTGTCCCAAATGTCATAGTGAATGTACATCGATCACCACAAAGTAAGCAATGATGATTATTTAACGTTATATTTATATAAGTAACATTCTAAGACTGATATTTGAATATAGTTTTGCAGTTTACTTAGTCATTTGTGTATATTTCAGGTTCAAGGTGCAAGTCCGCGTGCAGGATGAGAGTGGTAGTGTTTCTTTTGTTATGTGTTGATAGAGATGTTCAGAAGCTTCTTGGATTAGCGGCGAGTGACATAAGAGAGAGGCAGGTTAAGGCTAATGATACTGGATGTTTCTCTCATGAAATATTTTGTATGGTTGATAAGAAGGCTGCTTTTAAGATTGATGTTTCAGAGTTCAATCTTAAAAATGACTATCGTTTTTATACTGTGCAAAAAACATGTGATGATCCAGTAATAATTGCTGAGTTGGTTGGTGGATTTGGTAATGGTGATGAAAATACTGATGAGGTAGCATATAAAATTACTTTCAATCTATTTTTTTTCTTTTGAGTTTTAAAGACTGGATTCTGCTCTTTTTTATATGATATCATATATTATGATCCTTTAGGTTACTCAAGAGGTGGCTAACGTTAAAGATGTTAACCTTTCAGAATCTTCCCAGGTGTCTGCCGAACGAACTTCAAGGATGAGTATTTATTTTTAAAGTATGTTTAGTATGTTTAAAAAGAGTTCATTAATTTATTAAATGATATCAATAGTTGTTTTGTGATCTGTTGCAAGGATGTTGTCTCTGTTACGGCCGACTCTTCAGCCGTTGAAGTTGAAAAGGATTCTGGATCAAGTCCCAATGGAAAGAGGATGGCTCAAAATGTTGATGTTGTAAACGTTGGTGAGCTATCCACTAATGTGAGAAGAACACGGAAGAAGCTGACTAAGGTTAACAATTATATGCTTATGAGAAAACAATTATTATGAGAGTAAGTAGAAACCACTTATTTTTGAAGAATCCTTGTGGTTTTTATTTATGTCTGTTAACTGTTGTTTTAACAAACTGTGGTTAATAGTTTGGTTTGTAAGGGGTACAATGATGAATATGGTAAGTAAGGTCTACGGTTTGAATATCAAGTAAAGTTAACCTTTTGTTTGTTTTATAATATTGTTATTATACATTATATACATTTTTGGTGATATTGATGGACTGGTCAAGTAGTAGGGTTGTATATTATTGTTAGATTAATGAATGAAAATTTAATCAATTGGTTAGTGGGAAAACTGTTAGGGTCTGAGATACATTAACATCTGTTAGAGGCTAAGCACTGATATAGCGTGCTATCATCTGTTAACCCCTAAGAACTGTTAAAGATCTGTTAAAGGCTAAGCACTGTTATAGCGTGCTTCAACAGACCTTATGAGCTGTTGATCATCATCTGTTAAAGATCTTATATTATAGATCTTCTGTTGAATTGTGTAATATCTGTTGGTCCACATCAGAACTTAGGTTCATCATACATTTGGCTTCATTAGCAGAGGTTCTCTTTAGCAGACCTTTGCTTCAGCAGTCTTTGTCTTAACAGACCTTTTGGTTCATCAGCAGAGTTTGTTTGGCTCATGAGCTGAGGTTGTTTGGTTAACAGACTTTCTTTCAACAGTGGTTGTCTTCAACAGATGTTTTGGTTTGCAAAGTTTATCAAAACAGATGTTGAGTTTGTCCCTTTGGTAGGAGCAAATTTTTAAAACACTGTTATTTGTAATTACAAGTTGTATACTATTTTATTAATTTTGAGTCTTATATTTCTTTTTGTTGAGCAACCGGGAAATGTAATGGAAAATAGTAATGTTTAGATGCAAAATATAGTAATGTTTACTTGAAAATATAAAAAGATAAAACCACAAAGTTTTGAAAGTATATAACTTTATATACTAACACTACATAACTTCATTCTTGAGTTAGTTTTCGAACAAGAAAGTTGTCCATCAAACATGTGAAGTAAAACATAAATCATTAATTGCTGAAAAGATGTTCAAAGACTATGTCAACAAACTTCAAAGTGTATTTTATCTGCTGTTACACTTTTTTCTTCGACTATCTCAAACCGCAGCTTTTTCCCCACAGATATTCCCGTTTCATCCATGATACGCTGCCAGTTTGTATACATCACTAGATGGTTGTTGTCGTTAGGTCTTCTAGGATCTCTCCTAACAACCAGCTGTACCAAAAACTTCACATGACCAAATGACAGCACAGCTCTACGGTAGTCATTTAGTTGGTGTTCTCGAACAAAGTTCCTCGGTATTGCCTGTAAAGGAAAATTCTTTCTTTAGTTATTCATTCAAAACACCATAAACTTTAAGTAATAACAGATAGATCCAACATTATAAGTAAAATCAACCATATTAAAAGTAGATATGTAAATACCAAGCTGTGTCTCTATAACATGGTATTCAAATTGTTTTTTATAATGTGTACGCTTTTTGCGGTGTTGATGATTGCTACGACTGCAGTGATGTTTAGTCTCCCCGTGAAGTCCAATCCCGTCTTTGTTAAAAACCTTCACAGTGAAGTTAAAGTCGTCTTCAGGAGTACTTCCCATCCACTGAAACAGCAGTTGGCAGCTTTCCTCAATGTCATTTTCAAAGCAAAAAGTTGTCCATCCTGGTCCCATAAAACCAACAGCCAATCCCTTTTTGTTTTCAGGAGAGAAAACATAATACACATTAACTTTACTACTCTGCTTTGGTCCATGTACTTTTGCAACCAAGTTATCAATTTTTAGTCTCCTCTCCGACAACGGCTTCAGCAAATCGTGTGGTAAATGCTACAATTTTCATACATTTCAGAAATGTCATATTATATTTTATATAGGATACAAAATATAAATTAGAAGTTTTTCCAATAGCCCAAAAGATACCCTGGCAATATATAAAAATAAGGTAGCAATTTTTAACTTGCTTGCAGTATGGTTCTTCTTCAGCCTGTATCAAGCAACCATGAACATAATCTCTGTTCGAGCCATCGTTTCTAATCTCCAATCCCTCATTGTTCAAAACATTTATCTCAAATTTTACTTCCTTCTAATTTTTTAAACACATCTTGTCTATGTTCTTATTTCTATAAGTTTCAACAAACCGAGTCCATTCTAGCCAATTTATCCTTTTACTTTTATGACCGATGCTCTGTACTGCAATCTTATACTTAAATCCCGTATAATCAACCAACTTTATTACTTGACACTTTCTTGGTAATTGGTTACTCATTATCCTTGGAAGTACCTATGTATATAAAATACACAACATTTAATATATCTTTAATTTTATAAATACAGTTTTTAGCATACAATTGTGATTTGAGCTAATTTGTTCTAAGAATATAGCTTACCAATCCCTCATTTAGGTCTGTCAATTCAGAGACATTGATAATTATCATAAACTCCATCTGAAAGTAAAAAATACAATAACAATTAAATACTAAAACATAAAATCAATTGTATCTGAAAAGTATTCTATTTAAGGTATAAAAAATATCCAACACTCTATAGGACCAAACTTATATGTTGTGTACTTCAATATGCTCCCTACAACCAATAATATGAATCTAACACTGTGTAAGATCAAATTTATATTCTTGTATAATAAAAAAATATTATATGCCAATAAAGTTTTCAAATATCCATGTTTGTGTCAACTTCAAACTTCAGTTTTTTTCAGCAGCCAAGGCTATATTCACTTACAAATCAGACATATGAATATTATAAACTGATTGCAGAATATTTTATCAAAATTAATATTCATAGAACAAATTTATCAGCACTACATGGCAGTTCATACAATAATTCTAAAACCATTCGTAAAATATACAACCAAATATTTATGAAACAATAATATTTCAGATTCTTATTTAGATTGAATGAATCAAAATGTAACTAAATAGGTTGATATAAATCTTATTATAAAATAAAGAAAACAAGTTCATATAAGTTTATCTATTTTAACATCAGTAGATTATGATTTTGATGTTTATATAATTTGAAATGAGGAAACTGAAAGGAACATGTCAAAGCATACCTGTAAAATACACAAGAGAACAAAAAAAAATACCTGATCTAAAACTTTAAACTTCTGATCGTCAAGTCTGAAGTAGAAAAAACTGTAGAGTTTTTTTCGCCGGAGAAGAAGAGGTGAGATTTTATTGGGATTGTTGAAAGTAAGATATTTATCTATTAACTTGTAATTGTTTATTTATTTAACTTATAATAATCTTTAATATCGGGATTTAAAAACTATTTTTAATTATATAAATATATGAATTAATAGATAAGTTTTTCTTATTTAACATTACATTTATATTCAAGCAGGGGTTGCTGTTGTGCAAAAATTGCCTCGTTTTAATGTAAAAGGGGGTAAAGTATAAATTTTACAAAACTTAATTTCAACCAACCAGTGTAAATGTAACATCTGTATTAACTCCATTTAATATACTTTTCATCTCCATTATTGAATATAAGCTCCAGAAAACATATTCGGAAGTTTTCTCAAATAACTTTCTTATCAAAATCGGCAAGGTTCTATTGCATAATATAGATTACACGCTATAAAACCAAGTATTGTTTCTTTAAATTTATTGTTTGTATTATAAATGTTAGATTAATCATTATTTGATGTTATGAGTATGTATTTGTCACTGACGGTGTTTCATATTCTTTATTGAAGCAAATAATAGTTGATGTAATCTGGTGTATTTTTATCGATTAAGTACTGCATTAACTTAAACGAAGTTACTGATAGCATTCTCTATCACATTTTGTGCATGTATCTTCGTGATGTTGTCTTCTACATTACGATTGATAAATCAACCATATAATTTTTGGTTGATGCTCATTTGCTTAACTGTTGTGAGAGATGATGATTTTCGTTTTGTGCTTTGTTTTTATAATACCTTAAGTGTGTGATTATACATATAGCCCGGTTAATATTTGGTACTTTTGTTTTTTAAGTGCTGATTTAGTTTAAGGGATGTTAGTGATGTCTATTTTATAATGTTGTTTGGCTATGACTTTTGTTGGATGTTGTTCATCTTTGTAACTTGTAAGTTTAAATTGTTTATTGCAGATATGAATCTATCCAATCAAACACTATCCTTTTTAAAATTCCTTAATGAAGATGATTTTATATTTTTTGGTATGTTTTTTAACTTTCTTTCTACTATTAGGATTCTACATTAATTTTTGATGTAAGATGTTTGTTAACTACTATCGCAGAATATACCACTTGATTTTGAGACTCTGTTGTGGGGCAAGGAGGTCCCGTACGGTCAAATTGTAGAGTTACTTGATGGTGACAAATCATGGTTAGTACGAGTAAGGAAGAGAGATGATCATTATATATTTACGGATGGATGGACAAAGTTTGTTAGAGATTGTTGTTTGAAAACCAAAGATGTTGTATTGGTAAAAGCTATTGGACGTTTGTCATTCGTTATCTCATGTTTTAAAGAAAATGACTATGAGAACTGTTACATTTCAGCAAATATTAGACCTGAACTTGGCATGACTGTAAGTAACGATATATTATTTTGTTACTTACTGTAAACATTTTTTGCTAGCTCAACAACTTGCTAACATCTGTTTGCCCTTTTAACGTCTGTTTCCTTATAATCTTAACATCTGTTGACTAACCTTTTTAACTTCTGTTGACTAAGTCTTTTAATCTCGGTTGACTAACATCTGATATTTAAGATTTGTCCACGTTGCAACCTCTACGAGACATAATGGATGACAGTTGTTACGAAACCTCTATTGGATAGCAACAGATGTATGTAATAGTTGATAGCCAAACAGTGGTTAGGTTGTGTGTAAATACTATAACTACTGTTGACTAACCCTGTTGAGTAATTCTCATTTTAACTTTTGTTGACTAATCCATTGTAACTTCTGTTGCTCATTAGTTCATATCAAATTTGTAAGTCTGCACTAAATATTCCTTTGCTTCTTCTATAGCTAATTGCTGACAAATTTTGGAAACAATTCTATGGTAAAAATTACGAGTATGGGATGGCAACTATCTATGTTGGCGAAAGGTTTTGGAATGTGATGATGAAAGGATGGACTAATGGATGCGGATTTACTGATGGATGGTTAAAATTGATTGAAGAAGTTCCCATAGCAGTTGAATCTTGGTTGGTTTTCACCATGATTGCATCTAAAACGTTTGAGCTTTCCGTTTTCCATTCCGAGACTGGAACTGAGGTTTCCTTCAAGAAAGCTGATGTTGTTGTTTTGGATGATTCAGTTTATGGAGATGATGGGTTTGATTTATTGGTTGCGGTATAAAATTTTGATGATAAAATACATTGTTTGATAACATGATGGTGATAAGTAACTTTTATTATATTATGCTAATAACTTTTGAAATCTCATTTTGTAGGCTAAGCACAAACAGGTTCTGGATTCTGGGGAAGTTGCTTTAGATGATGAGGATACTGGAGCTTCGGTTGGTAATTCTAAGCAGTTTACGAGTTTTGAGGATATTTTTAATGTATATATACACATGTAATATTTATATATTATTATGATTTAAAATATGGTTTCTTATATATGATCCTTCTTATAAATATAGTTTGCTGATGATGAGCTATTTGATTCAAAGATTGCGCGTCTGGTTGATGAGTCAGATGTTAAAAATGTTGTAAATTTATAATTTCCTACGCATATATTTTATTGTATAATAAGTATAAGAAGGTTTTTTTTAATTTTGTTGTAGCCTGAAGATCATTCTGTAAAAATAGCTGATGATGTTAACGATCCTCAACTACAGTCTAAAGATTTTCCTGTTCGTGACATTTCTGCCTCTTCAAGTGTTGTATCTAATGTAAGCGTTTATTAGTTTTATACTGTCTATTTTATCATTGTCTCAATATATTGATATTCTTCTGTATGATTGAGTCTTAAACTTCAAAGCTGAGTTGAGAAGATAGTTTGTGTTGATAAAGAAAGTTATAAAATTTCAAGAATTTAGAGTTGTTATATTCTAAATTAATTTACTTAGGTTGAAAAGATGCACAAACTTCGTGGCAAGACAATTGTAGAGGATAACCAAGCTGTTGATAGACCGTGTAAAGTTCAAAAGGTTCGTTTAGTATCATCCACTTCAGAATCAGTCTTACACTTCACCACACATGCTGAAGACAGGCTTGTAAGCTTTTGCAGTCGTTGCTTTGTTTCGTTATTTCAACAATTTCAGTTATATATCAATATTTTATAAAATTCACTATTCCCCATCAGATGTATCTTCTGCGTTGGATCTGCATACTGATATTCCTAAGCCTATCAAGATCCAGAATCTCAAATGTGAAGTCCAAGAACTGTTTACAACATCTCAAAAACCCAATACTGGATTCAACTACGCTATTATTGGATGGTATTCTTATCTGAGATCTTGCAATATTGCTTTTGGTGATGAACTTTCGTTAGAGTTTCACAACTCAATTGCTGAAGTTAAAAAAAGTTGTGCATATCGTGACAAAGATTAAGTCCTCTTAGTTTCATGTCACGATTGTTTGTTGTTGTACATTTGGTTCGTCGGTGGTACTAATTTTGCTTCTTAGACATGTTCTATATGTAGTTATGTCTATAAACAGGTTTCATTGTCAATGGGTGGGTGCTACTTTTTTTTATGGATAGGACAATGGAAATACTCATATGTATCTTATATATTAACTGATGATGCATGTTTATAGTTGTCTTTTAGCTATAATAGATAACACGTTTTGGTACAATATCTATACACATATCTATATGTTCTATCAATATGTGTTATGCATGGTTTTCTAAAAAACGACCCGTGTTTGCACACGGGTCTTACCGCTAGTACTATATAATAAAAGAAAGCCAATCGGAGGACACATGTCATTCATTGAAGCCATCTTTTTTATAGATAATTAAAATATCAATTAAAAGATAATTATAAAATTAAATTTAATTTTAAACAATTCGTATAGGAGATAATCTAATATTTTAAAATATTTATCAGATTTCAAAATTATTTATCCTGAAATTAACAAAATATGTACGCTAAATATAAATTAATATAATGTAAATAATTTATTTATTTTATTAAACTAAAGTAGTTAAGGGTAGAACCTATTTCAAAAATGTTTATAAGGGGTAAACAAAAATATTAATCAATGTTTATTGGTTCTATACTTTTATTTTCGTGTTCAACTCTCAACTAAAATACGATAATCACTATGTTTATGTAACATTTATAAGAACCATCATCGCAATCACCTCATCCATCGTATATCGAGTATATCCGTTAGATTTTTTTAAAGATATATTTTTTTACTAGATTCATTCAACCTGTGTGATAAACGAGGTTTTTTAAAGATATAACATTTTTATTTTTTACTATACAAAATTACATTTATGCTACTCGTGTAATACCCGAGGTTTTTAAAAATATAACTTTTTTATTATGTAGTACATAAAATTAGATTTATTCAATCCATATAATACATAGGGATTATAAAGATATAACTTTTTATTGTTTGGTATATAAAATTACATGTGCTCAACCCGTATAACACATGAGGTTCTTAAAAATGTAATTTTTTTCATTATTTAATATATAAAATCAAATTTACTCAACCCATACAATACACGGGGTTCTTAAAAATACAACATTTTTTATTATTTAATATATAAATTTACATTTATTCAACCCATGTAATAAACGAGATTTTTCAATATATATTGTTTTATTATTTAATATATAAAATTTTATTTATTCAACCAGTGTAATAAACGAGATTTTTAAATATATATAGGGTCGGGATTTAGAGAAAACGGTAGAAAGTGTGAGAACGGTGAGAACGCTTAACGATCGTCCGATCAAAACAATCTATGGACTAGATTGGCGCGGTGGCATTTTCGTAAATAACATCAATTTTATTACGTGGACGCGCTACATTAAGGGTAAAAGCGTCTTTTGACTACTCCAAACAAAACACCATCTCATGAAAATAAAACGCCAAAACAAAAATCACACAGTATCTGCTAAAAACACCATTAGATATAAAACGCCAAAATTAATTATAGTAAAATCCCGCCTAAAAAACCGCCAAAAAAATCCTATATATACAACAACTCAGACCTTCAATTAAAAAACACAAAACAAAAACCCCAAACGCCATATTTAATATATACCATTCGACTGATAAACGCCAGAAAACCCAAACATCAAATATATTGCTCACAATAAAGTGTAGTTGTATGGTGTGGACAACATTGTTAGTTATCTTTCTTAACTGAGGATTAACAATGTTATCCAACACCATACAGCAACACTTTATTGATTTTAGCATGATCAAATTTACAGTTTTAAGATGGCTTACTTTGTGGCGTTCTTTTTCTCGGTAGAACGCCAAAAAAGATAACATTTTGGCTGAAAGGGTGTAAACTCAATAACATTTTGCTGGATGAGATTGACAAAAATTATAGAAAAAGGGGTTGATTTCAAACGAAAGTAGAAACAGCCAGTGAAGATGGTTCATAAGAAGAAGAGACTGGTGACAGTGAAGATTTGAAGATCAATATTTATTTTGTTTAGTTTTCTTTTTCAGTTGATTGTTATTTAATAAAAAACGCCATATCTAATAAAAACGCCAAAAAGGTAAATGTCTTACACCTTTGGCGTTTATCAAACCATCATAAAATTACTTTGGACAAGTATTATAAAAAAACCTTTTTTATGTATTCTTTTTTTTTTCCTTTTCAGTTGATTGTTGAATAATAAAAACGTCATATATAATAAAAACGCCAAAACAGCCAAAATGGTTGTTTAAACGATATCATCTCGTTAAACGCCACCAAAAACTCCCAACTATAATAAAATTACTTTAAAAAACCCAAAAAAAAATAAAAAATAAAAAATAAAAAACAAACTTGAAAATGTAACTAGAAAACAGTAACTTCAAATCAGAAAAACTGAAGATAGAGGAATTTTATTATATTAGAATCTAAAACGCCAAACTTGAAAGATGAGACGTGTTACAGACTTCAGAGATAAAGCTTGTAAAAAACAATAATTACAAAGAGTAACTGAAAAGACAAATACTTTATTATAATAACGCACCGCCTAACTTAGGCGCCAAAAAGAGATCCTATAAAATGATACATCTCAGCAACTTCCATTTGATCAAACCAAAAAAAAACGCCAATACTACTAAAATACCACTCACTGTAAAACGCCAAAAACAATTTGTTAGGGGAGGCGAGTAACTCAGTAAGATTTTGTTGCATGAGATGGACAAAATTCAAGAAAAAAAATACTAATGCTAGTCATATGGCATTTTATATTTTTTGTTCTTGAAGAAGGCTTGGATGAGGAGAAGAGATCAATGACACTGAAGAGTGGGATGATGATAAAGATGAAGATCAACATGAAGAAAAAGCGAAAAACCCACCCACACATCATAGATCTATGTCCCCAAACATCCACAAAAAAAGCCACTTCAACAGACGAGCAGGCAAAATAATCAAACCGATGGGTTTGTTAAGTTTTACATAAAACGCCATATTTTGGTGTCAGTTCTTGTAGTATTAAAGAACAGAGAGACTGATGACAGTGAATATTGTGAAGGGAGATCCGATTAGGATTTTTAATTTATTTTCTTCGCTTGTATTTTTTTTTTACTGTGGCTGAAATATAATCCAACAATTGTAAAATGCCAAGATAACCCAAACGCCAAAATGTTTATAAAAAATAATAGAACAATGGGCCATCTTGTTTAAAACCCCTTGAAAAATTCCATTCATATAGATTTCCTGCACCCTGGGTTCCAAATGGCATACGATGTTAATAAACGCCATAAACGCATAAACGCCAAAATGTTGATACAATGAAACCATTAAACGCCATAAATTTTATTGAATTTGGTTAACGCCAAAAATCTTAAAAACCAAAAATTAAAACAATATTGGGAAAAGGGGAACTGGAAAAGCAGAAGATGAAAGGACAAAAAAAGCCCCTCCGCCCTTTTCTAAGCGGTGGGACACGTGTTGGGACAGGAAGCGTTCTCACCGTTCTCACACTTTTGAGCATTTTCTCCAGATCCCGTTTCTCTCTCTCTCTCTCTCCCTCTCTCTCTCTCTCTATATATATATATATATATTATTTGGTATATAAAATTACATTTATTCAACTCGTGTAATAGACGGGGTTCTAACCTAGTTAACCATTTGATGTAGTCAATCAAGATTTCAATCTAGCAAATGGTCATTTAATTTATTTGTTTGTTTAACATTCCGAGAAACTTATTCTATCTCCCAAACATCAGGCATTCACCTCTCTCAAAAGAAGTCGTCGGAACTCGTCAGGTTGCTCGACGAAGAGGATTGAAACAGATTAGTGTGTGAGGTTTAGTCGATTTATTCTTTGGTAGTGAATCTGGACATAACCTTCCATCCTAATAGGTTGATTGACTCTTCCATTCGATGCCTAAGTTTTCTGGTGTTCTTCGTCCTCTCCATGACGTTCAAGTTTATTGCTTTCTCTCGACGGAACCCCAAAAGAAGTCGCCGGAACTCGTCAGGTTGCTCGACGAAAAGGATTGAAACAGATTAGTGTGTGAGGTTTAGTCGTTTTTCTTATTGGTAGTTAAACTTGACATAACCTTCCATCCTATTAGGTTAATTGACTCTTCTATTCGCTGCCTGGGTTTTTCCGGTTTCCTCGTTTGTCCGCGTCGTTCTGATCCTCATTGGGCTCTGGTGGTGTAATCTCGTTTTCAATGTACGCACAGGTCACAACGTTCTTTGTGGCTAATATCCCAGAGGGGTGTATGTAACACCCCGAAAATATAAATCTTTATATTAGAAATTTAAGGATTTCATAAACAAGAATTGACCATCTCGAAATTTTAACCTAGTTAAAATTACAATCCTAGAAATAACTAACACTAGTACTTAAAGTTAGATGATAAGTGAGGGACTAAGCTTGCCAAAAATGAAAGTTAAATGCTGATTTGTAACAAAACTCACCAAACACACCATTTTGGGTGTGTCTGGTCGAACAGGATGAAAGGGGCGACCAGGGTATTCTCCAAACCTTAGCTTCACACTAAAATTTGCAAAATTGAAGCCTCAAATCCGTCCCAAATCGAATTCTAAACACAAATTAGTAATCACCTCGTCGTAAGGATCAAAAGGTATGTAAAATCTTGGTACTTTGATACATCATGAATTCTAGGTTAATTGTGAAAAACTGAAATTGAGCCTAGATATGCCATGCATGAATGAATGTTGACTTAATATGATGTCTAGAGTCAAACCCTAGGTGATTCCTTGTGAAAACTTTGCATCATGTTTGTAAGGTTTGGGGTTTACATGTTAGGAGACTAATGAGCTTGAAGGAAACTTGATGAATACTAGAATTATGACTATTGTTATAGTGAAATCTGAATTTGGTAAAGTAAATTCAGAAATATAGATGTCAAGATGTATGTGAAATCTACTAATTTAGTGAAATTAGATGTTAATTACAAATCATGAACTTGGTAATAATTATAGAAGAATCTGACCCGTTAGGTGTTTGTTGAAATGCCTAAGTGAGGATTTAAATGTTAAAAATAGGATAAAAACGCAGATTTGATTATTATAGAGAATTATGCGTTAAAACTTACGAAAGAGTTCTAAACTTGTTGTGAAATTGAACTCTTTAGGTAAAGAATCTGGAACGTCCAGCGGACATGCCGGGGGAGATACTCGCTTGAAGGGTGTGCTATAAAGGTATGTAACTTGACCCGTTACATTAAGTAGATTTTGATGATTATATAATGCATGATTGAATTTTAGAATAAGAGTGTTTTGAATTAAAGCGGTGATGTCGCTACATTGAATAATAGGTCAAAATTGATTGGAACTCGTTGGTAGTCGTCATATGGGAGGATTCCTTAGACGAGCCAAACGGGTCGAATAATCAATTAAAGCATGGTTAACGCTCCGGAAATATGATGGATTGATCTTTGTTATTGGTTAATATATAACATATTAGAATTATGAGAATTTAATGTATTGGTATGTTTGAGATGCGAAATCCGAGAGTTGGGTTGAGTGAAATGAACAAAATCAAACATAACATGGATTTCCAGGGACTACCGTAAGTTATGGTAGTACCGTAACTTACGGTAGAGGTCAGGTGCTTACGGTGGGATACTCCTGTTTTACGGTGGACCAGGAAGTTTCAGGACCTGCCGTAACTTACGGTGACACCGTAAGTTACGGTGGAACCAGAAAAGTCAATATTTTATTATTTAAAGTTTGATGTTTAATCTTGTGTTTAAGTACTATATAACAATGTCAAAAACTAAGGTTTTTAATGGTTTTGACCCTAGGTAACAAGGTGGATCTTACGGATGGCGGTCAAGCAAATGATGAAGAACCGAACACTACATTTTGAAGCTTCCGCAACGTTAAAACTTTAGTACTTTTGTATATGGGTTGTAAACACTTGTCAATCTACCTTTTTGAAATGTTTTAACTTAGTCGTTAGTTGACTAAGGTTGACGTACTCATGAACTCCGTTAATGAATGTTATGTTACTTAACCAAAATTATTTAATAAAAAAAGTGTATTTTATAAAAAATTTTAAGGGTGTTACAGTGTAGGCCTTGGGATTTGGCTACGCTTCTTAACGGTTATGGAGAAATTTCTGGGACGTATATTGCTAGAAAAAGAAATAAAAATGGGTTGAAATTCAGTTTTGTCAGTTTTTGAAGAGTATCGGATTGGAAGGAAATGGAAAAGAAGATGAAGGGGATCAAACTCGGTAAGAATACGCTCAAAATTAATTTGGATAGGTTTGCTAAGTAAAACGGGCCTCCTGTGATCGGTAGGTTTAGGAACGGTAAGTTTGAAGACAACGGCTCGGTTGGAAATACGCAGGAGGACAAGGTGACCCATAAGGTTAATGTTGGGTATACGAGACATGGTTGTTCTTACGGTTTGGTGTTGAATGCTGGTATGGTTCCAGAAGACGATAATGTTGAGGTTAAGGTAGAAGCCAGTGTGTCGGCATTGGAGAGTCGACATAATAGAGCCATTCTTGTTAGAACCCGTGATTTTAATATTTTGGTTTCTATTAAACATCTTATGTCTGGGGCTGGTATCCGTGGATTTTCAATACGTAGGTGGTTTTAACCTCCTAATAGTGTTCGATAGTAAGAGTTCAGCAGTTGATTTTCTCAGCCATGATTCGGTTTGGAAAGTTTGCTTTACTCACGCGGACTTGTGGGTTGGGCAGGCCATCGTCTTTGAGAGAGTGGCTTGGTTACGTGTTCATGGGGTTCCACTACACCTGTTTTGTGATGAGGTTCTTTCCCAGATTTGTAGTCGCTACGGGGCGGTGGTGAAACCTCCCCAAATCGCGGAAAATGACAGTGATTTATCCATGGTTTGTGTTGGGGTCTTAGTGGGCGAAGGCAAAAGAATCGTAGAGGAGGTGAAATTAAGCTGGCAAGACAAAAACTATAGGGTTTGGATTTCGGAAGATTTGGGTGATTGGATCACAGATTGTCTCGGCCCCGACTATGACTCGGATAATTCAGACGTTGTGCATTTAGTGCTGGGATCGAAGAAGAAGTCATCGAAGTTCATGGTAGATCAGGTTGAGAGCCGGGAGGACGGGGGGTTTCTGAATGAAGAACGGCGGAGACGAAAAGTTTGTGCATGGGGGGTGGAATCGACACACGTGCAGAACAAAGATTCAGGTTTTAATATGGGATCTATTTCGAGGCATGATGGGAATGAAGGTTTAATTAATAAATCTGGTATAAACAATAATGAGGTTGGTAAGGACGGTGGGTCCCCTTCTTTGGGGTTCAAATTGGGTAATGGTAATTTAAATAAAATGGGTTCTAAAAGGCCCAAGATTCTAACCCAGTGTAGAAGAGGTAAAGGCCAGGAATCAAACTCGGTGGAGAAAAGACCCAACAAAAGACCCAGGAATTTAGAAGAATGCTCTTTTAATTTTCCTCTACCAAACATGGTAGTTGTGCCAAATAAGGGTGCCGACCCCGTTCAGGCGGAAGAACCGCAATTGAACAGTGGTATCTTTTATTTGAATGCTAAAGCTGGTTTAAGTGATTCGACTGAGACTTTGGTACGCAATACTCAGGAAAGAATTTTCCTGGAGGCAGATCCTCTAATCAGAGATAGAAGCAAGCAGGTTGAAGAGTTAGAAGAGGAAGTTGAAGCAACGATTAGAATTGGAGCTCAGGTGGAAGTCGAATTAAGGAGTAACACAGATCTGATCTGATCCATCTTCGGTGAAACAGGTATCAATGGGGTGGCTAAATGAATTTCTTCTCTTTCAATATTCGTGGCCACAGGGGGGGGGGGGGGCTGAGAAGCCAGGGTGGGTCAAGAGGTTGAAATCGAAATTTGGTATTAATTTTAAGGCTCTTCAGGAATCTAAGAAATAATCGGTTGTGTCCTCTGATGTTATCGGGTTCTGGGGTAATAGTAATTTTGGGATGGATTATGTTGATTCGGTGGGTCTGTCTGGCGGTTTGATTTGTTTGTAGGATAATTCTCTGTTCAAGCAGATCGATGCTACTAAAGATAGGATTTTTTTGCATATCCAGGGTATCGTTTTGGGTATTGGGGTGATTCTCAATGTGTTAAACGTTTACGCTCCCCAGGGTATACTGGCTAAAAAATCTTTATGGGATCTTCTTGGTCAGGTTATTGCGGAGAATGACGGATTTTGGGTTGTTACCGGGGAATTTAACGTTGTCCGGAGCCAAGATGAAAAGAAAATTTGTGCTTTAAAGCAGTTATGTGCGAATAATTTTAACGCTTTTATTTTCGATTCGGGTCTTATAGAATATGATATGAGAGGTAGGAAGTTCACTTGCAGCTCGAATAACGACAGGCAGTTGAGTAAACTTGATAGATTTCTTGTCAATCCTGGTTTTTTCAATGCTTGGCCGGAAGCTAGAGTTGAGGTCGTTCCTAATTTTCTGTCGGATCACTACCCTATCATTTTTTCATCTGTTTCTACTAATTTTGGTGCAAGGTCGTTTAGGATTTTCAACTCATGGATAGATAAGTCGGGTTTCAAAGAGGTGGTGGAGGCGGTGCTTGGGTCTCCTGGTATGGAGGGCCCTCCCGATGTTGTTTTGATGAAGAAATTGGGTCAACTTAGAGTTAATTTGAAAGAGTGGAGGGACGATATGTTAAAAAGGAATTTGGAGGAGGTTTCGCAGGCTTTGACCGATCTTGAAAGTATTAAGGCGTCAATGGAGGTGAGGGACTTGACAGAGGAAGAAGAATGGATTTTATCGGAAAGCAAAAAAGTTTTACAAAATGAAGAGGAAAGGAGAAATAAGGACTTAAAAAACAAAGGTCAAGACTTAGATGGGCTAAACAGGGGGACGAAAACTCTAAGTTTTTCCATTTTGTGATCAATTGCAGGAAAGCAAGCAACGTTATTCATGGCCTGAATTTGGATGGGGTCTGGGTGTCGAAACCTGCTCTGGTGAAAAAGGAAATTTTCATATTTTTCAGACACAAGTTCATTGAAGGATGTAAAGAGCGACCTCGGATGAACTGTGTGGGCATCAACCAAATTTCAGACTCCGAAGCGACGGATTTGGAGGCTGCTTTCTAGCACCAAGAGATTAAAGGAGCCGTTTTTGAGTGTGGTGATGACCGGGCCCCAGGCCCCGACGGTATTAATTTTTGCTTGGTTAAAGAATTTTGGAATTTATTAGAAGATGATTTCTATAGAATTATGAGTGTTTTTTATGAGTCTGGTTTGGTTAGAATGGGCTGTGGTTCTTCGTTTATTGCTCTTATTCCAAAAGTTAAGGATCCGCAAAGCTTGAAAGACTACCGGCCTATTAGTTTGGTTGGAATTATTGATGTCTGTCGTTAAGGACATGCAAAAACCTATTTAAACTATTAGTATAGAATAAGCAGGGTATCGAACCAAGGGAGGACTATGGAAAGTGTTGTAATGGAAATGATTGATTAACTATTACTGACTAAGAAAATCGGTTTGTTTGATTTTGAGAAATAGCTAAATTAACGAATAAAATTGTGTTTTAAATCAATGAGAAGAAAGATGGTTCCTCCAGATTTCAGGTTTTGCAGTTAACTTCAATTATGTGTTTAATCGTTACCTACATAGACATAGGTGTTAATTTCGATTAATTAATTGTGATAACCAACGACTAAGTACTCCGGTCAATACATAACGGGAGGTTATCGAATGATTATCAATTACAATTTACAAACCCTAACCCCATGTCAAATATATCCCAATTACTAGAACTCTCGGGAACTGAATGCTTAGAAATTAAGGTTTAAATAAACGTAACTGTTTACAATCAAGAAATCAAATCAATGGTGAAAAGCATAGAATGCTTAGATAACCAAGTCAAAATGATTGTATCAACACATAATATTCATTAACTTACAAAAACCCTCCATCCGGAGGAAACCACAAAAAGTTTAGCCGCTCATCTCGCACGAAGAATCTTCAAAAGCTTGAATTGATGAAGAAATCATGGTTGATTCGGTGATTGAATGGAGAATCTTGATGAAATTGGATGAAAAGAACTTTCAAAATCGAGTCTTGGAGTGCCCCTTGATCGACCGTAATGATAGATGATGATATCCAACTTTTTTAAACCCTAATATATCCCACAAGGACCTTAATTCGCGTTTCTTAACATTACCGGGTCGTAAGCTACGGCTCAGAAACTGTAGCTTACAGTTTTAGAACTCTGATCTCCCATTTGACCCAAACCGTAAGCTACGAAAGAGGATTCGTAAGCTACGGTCGCGTGTAAGTTGGCCATTCTTTGCTGCATGTACTGACTCGTAAGCTACAGATCAGAACTGTAGCTTACGAGTTGAAAGTTCTGTTCCAAAAACCACACCAACATAACAGACTCGTAAGCTACGAAAAGGATTTCGTAGCCTACGGTCATGATACATAGCCTCCATTCCTTCTTTCAATAAATACCAAACTAGTCCCTGGACTTTATACCTCTTTGATCTTTCTTATTTGTGAACACAAACTAACTTTCCAGCAACTACCCAATGGCCCTTCAACTTTATTTCTTCTTATTTCTTGCACAATTAAACATAACATAACTTTCAATAAAGTGCCAATCAGCCCCTAGACTTTATATCTCTTTGATTCTTGCACATATAAGCTTCACATAACTTTCATAAAATACCAAATTGGTCCCCGAACTTCACTTTTCCCCATTTCTTCCACTCGTGAGCATTCATAGCATTTGAACAAGCTTTAACATCCATTCTTGAGCCGCGATATCCCATCCTATGCTCACACTTTCATCTTTAACCCTCGTAAACGCACCGATTTACGTGCCTTACCTACAAATCAACAAGATCTCATAGTT
>JARYGA010025788.1:0-40462 GCA_030545235.1 Helianthus tuberosus
TGTGCTCGTTGAATCTCAAACATGGACATCATTCCTCCAAAATTACAAGCAACTTCAGTCAATGTTAATCCATCATCAATGTATTTATTATTACTATTACCCTATTATTATTGTTGTTGCTGTTGTTGATATTATTATTATTATTGTTTCCATCATCATCATCATTATAATCTTGCAGATGTTTTGGATTACTTGAATAGTACTTGGTTAAACAAGTATAAAGAAATGTTTGTGTCCGTATGGACTAACGAATGCTTGCATTTCGGAAATCAGACAACTAACAGAGTTGAAAGCCAGCATGCCAAGATAAAAAGATTCTTGAATTCAGCAAATTGTACCTTAGATAAGTTTATTGGTCACGTTGATGAAGTAGTGAACTCGCAATATACAATAGTTAAAGATAGTTTCGAAAAAAGTAGAACCGTTCTAATGCATAAACACAACCTACCAATGTTGAAGGTATTACGTGGTTTTATTTCTCATGAAGCACTTGATATAATAATAGCAGAGCGTCGTTTAAATCGTTCACATTATCGTTGTCAAGTTCGTAAGTGTTATGGGTTACCTTGTGCTTGTGAAATCTCAAAGTATAAGAAAGCAGGTCAGTATATTAAACTAAGAAAATATAAATTATCAAAAAGTTTTTTGATAATATTTAAAAGGTGACAACTTATGCTTCAATGCAGGTCAATCTATTCCTTAAGGTGACAACTTATGCTTCATTGCGAACAAGTTTAATGTGACCATTCATTTTTTATCTTAAGAAAAAAGAAACAGTTCTGCTTGTTTTTCGCTTTGGAGAGGCCCTCACGAGTTCCTAGAAAAAAATAATAATTACAATTGCACACGTGAATGGTAACCATTTTATAATGGTAGAATTGCAAGGAGAGTATCCAATTGCCAGCACAAACAACCTATGAAAATTAATGAGAGAAAATGATGCAGCTGGCTGGGAGAATATATTTGAATCACGTCAAAATATGTATAATTCTTGGATAGCACAATCTGCTACATTTTCTTTTATAGATTAAAGATCGGTATGTAAATTATTAAATAATATTAATTTTGTAAAAAAGTACTTATTTTTATATAGCTTTTGTTACAACTACAAGTATAATTTGATAAATTATAACAACTACAGAGTAATAATAAATAATATATCATTACTACTACTACTACTACTACTACCACTACCACTACCACTACCACTACCACTACCACTAATGAATAAATAAAAAGTGCAAACTTCTTTTACTATTTAGTTATAATAATAATGCAAGAAAGTTTTTCCGAATGCTACCCGATTACTTTGTAGGTGGCACATATCTCAAAGTATATTTAGAAACTGGAAATCATCTTTCACCACGGAACATGATTAGAATTCCTTCAATGTAATGTGGAATGTGCTCGTTGAATCTCAAACATGGACATCATTCCTCCAAAATTACAAGCAACTTCAGTCAATGTTAATCCATCATCAATGTATTTATTATTACTATTACCCTATTATTATTGTTGTTGCTGTTGTTGATAATATTATTATTATTATTATTATTATTATTATTATTATTATTATTATTATTATTATTATTATTATTATTATTATTATTATTATTATTGTTTCCATCATCATCATCATTATAATCTTGCAGATGTTTTGGATTACTTGAATAGTACTTGGTTAAACAAGTATAAAGAAATGTTTGTGTCCGTATGGACTAACGAATGCTTGCATTTCGGAAATCAGACAACTAACAGAGTTGAAAGCCAGCATGCCAAGATAAAAAGATTCTTGAATTCAGCAAATTGTACCTTAGATAAGTTTATTGGTCACGTTGATGAAGTAGTGAACTCGCAATATACAATAGTTAAAGATAGTTTCGAAAAAAGTAGAACCGTTCTAATGCATAAACACAACCTACCAATGTTGAAGGTATTACGTGGTTTTATTTCTCATGAAGCACTTGATATAATAATAGCAGAGCGTCGTTTAAATCGTTCACATTATCGTTGTCAAGTTCGTAAGTGTTATGGGTTACCTTGTGCTTGTGAAATCTCAAAGTATAAGAAAGCAGGTCAGTATATTAAACTAAGAAAATATAAATTATCAAAAAGTTTTTTGATAATATTTAAAAGGTGACAACTTATGCTTCAATGCAGGTCAATCTATTCCTTAAGGTGACAACTTATGCTTCATTGCGAACAAGTTTAATGTGATCGTTCATTTTTTATCTTAAGAAAAAAGAAACAGTTCTACTTGTTTTTCGCTTTGGAGAGGCCCTCACGAGTTCCTAGAAAAAAAATAATAATTACAATTGCACACGTGAATGGTAACCATTTTATAATGGTAGAATTGCAAGGAGAGTATCCAATTGCCAGCACAAACAACCTATGAAAATTAATGAGAGAAAATGATGCAGCTAGCTGGGAGAATATATTTGAATCACGTCAAAATATGTATAATTCTTGGATAGCACAACCTGCTACATTTTCTTTTATAGATTAAAGATCGGTATGTAAATTATTAAATAATATTAATTTTGTAAAAAAAGTACTTATTTTTATATAGCTTTTGTTACAACTACAAGTATAATTTGACAAATTATAACAACTACAGAGTAATAATAAATAATATATCATTACTACTACTACTACTACTACTACTACTACTACTACTACTACTACCACTACCACTACCACTACCACTACCACTACCACTACCACTACCACTACCACTACCACTACCACTACCACTACCACTAATGAATAAATAAAAAGTGCAAACTTCTTTTACTATTTAGTTATAATAATAATGCAAGAAAGTTTTTCCGAATGCTACCCGATTACTTTGTAGGTGGCACATATCTCAAAGTATATTTAGAAACTGGAAATCATCTTTCACCACGGAACATGATTGGAATTCCTTCAATGTAATGTGGAATGTGCTCGTTGAATCTCAAACATGGACATCATTCCTCCAAAATTACAAGCAACTTCAGTCAATGTTAATCCATCATCAATGTATTTATTATTACTATTACCCTATTATTATTGTTGTTGCTGTTGTTGATATTATTATTATTATTGTTTCCATCATCATCATCATTATAATCTTGCAGATGTTTTGGATTACTTGAATAGTACTTGGTTAAACAAGTATAAAGAAATGTTTGTGTCCGTATGGACTAACGAATGCTTGCATTTCGGAAATCAGACAACTAACAGAGTTGAAAGCCAGCATGCCAAGATAAAAAGATTCTTGAATTCAGCAAATTGTACCTTAGATAAGTTTATTGGTCACGTTGATGAAGTAGTGAACTCGCAATATACAATAGTTAAAGATAGTTTCGAAAAAAGTAGAACCGTTCTAATTCATAAACACAACCTACCAATGTTGAAGGTATTACGTGGTTTTATTTCTCATGAAGCACTTGATATAATAATAGCAGAGCGTCGTTTAAATCGTTCACATTATCGTTTTCAAGTTCGTAAGTGTTATGGGTTACCTTGTGCTTGTGAAATCTCAAAGTATAAGAAAGCAGGTCAGTATATTAAACTAAGAAAATATAAATTATCAAAAAGTTTTTTGATAATATTTAAAAGGTGACAACTTATGCTTCAATGCAGGTCAATCTATTCCTTAAGGTGATAACTTATGCTTCATTGCGAACAAGTTTAATGTGATCGTTCATTTTTTATCTTAAGAAAAAAGAAACAGTTCTACTTGTTTTTCGCTTTGGAGAGGCCCTCACGAGTTCCTAGAAAAAAATAATAATTACAATTGCACACGTGAATGGTAACCATTTTATAATGGTAGAATTGCAAGGAGAGTATCCAATTGCCAGCACAAACAACCTATGAAAATTAATGAGAGAAAATGATGCAGCTGGCTGGGAGAATATATTTGAATCACGTCAAAATATGCATAATTCTTGGATAGCACAACCTGCTACATTTTCTTTTATAGATTAAAGATCGGTATGTAAATTATTAAATAATATTAATTTTGTAAAAAAGTAATTATTTTTATATAGCTTTTGTTACAACTACAAGTATAATTTGATAAATTATAACAACTACAGAGTAATAATAAATAATATATCATTACTACTACTACTACTACTACCACTACCACTACCACTACCACTAATGAATAAATAAAAAGTGCAAACTTCTTTTACTATTTAGTTATAATAATAATGCAAGAAAGTTTTTCCGAATGCTACCCGATTACTTTGTAGGTGGCACATATCTCAAAGTATATTTAGAAACTGGAAATCATCTTTCACCACGGAACATGATTGGAATTCCTTCAATGTAATGTGGAATGTGCTCGTTGAATCTCAAACATGGACATCATTCCTCCAAAATTACAAGCAACTTCAGTCAATGTTAATCCATCATCAATGTATTTATTATTACTATTACCCTATTATTATTGTTGTTGCTGTTGTTGATATTATTATTATTATTATTATTATTATTATTATTATTATTATTATTATTATTATTATTATTATTATTATTATTGTTTCCATCATCATCATCATTATAATCTTGCAGATGTTTTGGATTACTTGAATAGTACTTGGTTAAACAAGTATAAAGAAATGTTTGTGTCCGTATGGACTAACGAATGCTTGCATTTCGGAAATCAGACAACTAACAGAGTTGAAAGCCAGCATGCCAAGATAAAAAGATTCTTGAATTCAGCAAATTGTACCTTAGATAAGTTTATTGGTCACGTTGATGAAGTAGTGAACTCGCAATATACAATAGTTAAAGATAGTTTCGAAAAAAGTAGAACCGTTCTAATGCATAAACACAACCTACCAATGTTGAAGGTATTACGTGGTTTTATTTCTCATGAAGCACTTGATATAATAATAGCAGAGCGTCGTTTAAATCGTTCACATTATCGTTGTCAAGTTCGTAAGTGTTATGGGTTACCTTGTGCTTGTGAAATCTCAAAGTATAAGAAAGCAGGTCAGTATATTAAACTAAGAAAATATAAATTATCAAAAAGTTTTTTGATAATATTTAAAAGGTGACAACTTATGCTTCAATGCAGGTCAATCTATTCCTTAAGGTGACAACTTATGCTTCATTGCGAACAAGTTTAATGTGATCGTTCATTTTTTATCTTAAGAAAAAAGAAACAGTTCTACTTGTTTTTCGCTTTGGAGAGGCCCTCACGAGTTCCTAGAAAAAAAATAATAATTACAATTGCACACGTGAATGGTAACCATTTTATAATGGTAGAATTGCAAGGAGAGTATCCAATTGCCAGCACAAACAACCTATGAAAATTAATGAGAGAAAATGATGCAGCTGGCTGGGAGAATATATTTGAATCACGTCAAAATATGTATAATTCTTGGATACCACAACCTGCTACATTTTCTTTTATAGATTAAAGATCGGTATGTAAATTATTAAATAATATTAATTTTGTAAAAAAGTACCTATTTTTATATAGCTTTTGTTACAACTACAAGTATAATTTGATAAATTATAACAACTACAGAGTAATAATAAATAATATATCATTACTACTACTACTACCACTACCACTACCACTAATAAATAAATAAAAAGTGCATACTTCTTTTACTATTTAGTTATAATAATAACTAATAAACAAAATATAAATAAGTAATAATTAAAAAGAAGACAACTAAAAGGCAAAAAAAATTACTACTACTAATAATAAATAAATAAAAAGTGCATACTTCTTTTACTATTTAGTTATAATAATAACTAATAAACAAAAAATAAATAAGTAATAATTAAAAAGAAGACAACTCAAAGGCAAAAAAACCACTAAAAATAAAATAAAAATTATTGATGGATGTGATGTTTTTGTAGGGGGGTGTAATTAGTAAAGAGGGGGTGTAAATAGAATGAGCCTTAAAAATGGTTGGTAATAATAATACACATACTTTATGTTAATATTAAAGTTGGTAAAAAGATTACAAAGATCTATGCATAATGTACAAACACATGATGCACAAAAAGGGTTTCACATCATTCTAGGATGACAGATTGATGTGACCTTACTTTTTGGAAAAAAAAAGAGTAATGATGTCTTACTCTTACCAATGTGGTAAAGCTTCATTATGGAAAAAAAAAGTTATTTTGACTTTCTTAGGAAAAAATAATAATATTTTACTAGTACAAGGCTCTTCCAAGGTCTTTTCATAGGGTCCTTCCTCAGGTCCTTCTACCAGGTCCTTCCTCAGATCTTTTCACAGGGTCCTTACTCAGGCACTTCTACCAAGGTCCTTCCCCAGGGTCCTTCCTCACGCCCTTCTACCTGGCCCCTCCCTCAGGTCTTTTCACAGGGTCCTTCCTCAAGCCCTTCTACCTGGCCCTTTCCTTAGGTCTTTTCACAGAGTCCTTCCTCAGGTCCTTTCACAGGGTCCTTCCTCAGGTCCTTTCACAGAGTCCTCCCTCAAGTCCTTCCACCAAGGGCCTTCCCAGGTCCTTCCGAAGGTCTTTTCACAGGGTCCTTCCTCAGGCCCTTCTACCAAGGTCCTTCCCCAGATCCTTCCTCAGGTCTTTTCACGGAGTCCCTTCCTCAGGCCCTTCCGCCAGGTCCTTTTCTAGACCCTAACACAAAACACTCATGCATGGTCCTCCTTCGAAGCCTTGTGTCGTGCGCCACTTCTAGACACAAATTTATTGTTCCCATTACAACGTTGTTTGGGTACGTGGGCTACCCCCATTAATGATATGATGGTCACACGTCTTCACAAAATAAAACATGAGACACAAGTGCTTGTACACGCATCATAACATGTTTAACGCATAAAGAAATTAATCCTTGGTATAATTTATCGTTTGAAAGTGTTTTTGTGGCAAGTATCAAATCATGAACAACACAAAAAGCTATTAGTCACGACCTACGGGATAGGTCGACAAAGGCTAATATTGGACTGGATGATGTGCACCAGAGAAACAAGGCATGATCTTTGAAAAGGCACTGAAGAATAGTGATCACCTTAAACATCCTTAAACAAGGATATAGCTTCGGGTAGGAGGAAAGTGACACAACATTTGTGAAAGCAAGAAATACCTTTGTGCAACATTGAACTGGGGCTGGTATGATACAACACCATCATTACATGACATCTATTGAACATTTATCAACGTCCTCATATCTAGTGGTTGATCAGAAATATGGGATCTATGTTTCTTGCGGACATTGTTCACCCGAGTTTTTTTGCTAACCTGTGGTTATTCTCGTTCAACAAGAGTCACAACCGATCGTCTAGACAGACGTGCTCAAGGACAACTTATTTTATAAGTTCAGTATTACCAACTACGTTTGACAACACTGAACTGGGAAGCTAGCATGGTATAGCACCGTTGTGATCTACGTTGAAGACCTTTAGAAAGGATCTTTATTTTTGTATTGCCTCCTCTAGAAAGGATTAAGCCCCCTCCATAAGTTCTCATGTTCGAATACCTCTACAACAGCAAAAAAAAGGAATGAGGGGGAAGGGGCATGGACTGCCTTATTAATCCCTCCCTTAAAGAAGGAAAAAACCTGGGCTGTGTATTAGGCACCTTCCCTGAAGGAAAAAGAATAAGGGGACTACATTATTCATCCTCTACGAGAAGACAGGGAAAAGCCTAGGTTGTCTATTTGGCCCATTCCCTGAAGAAAAAAGAATCATTGGACCACGTTGTTAGTCCTTAAAGAAAAACCGGACATTGCTTCCTTGAAGACGGAAGAGTCGTTGGACTACGTTATTAGTCCCCATAGAAGAAACCCGATGCTCCCTCCTTAAAGACGGAAGACACCTTGGACTACGCTATCAGTCCCTAAGGAAAACCTAAACGGTCCTTCCTTGAAGGAAGGAAGAAACCCCTCCTGCGAGCCGCTAAGTCAGTTTCTTCCATGGACAAAAAATAATCCGCAAGATAAGTTACCAACACTTATATTCTATACTTTAAATGGAAGTGAGCTCCTTCCGCCAGCCCCCATCGCCAAAGATTCTACAAGGAAAAAGAAAGAGAGGGAAACCTTAATAAGTGCATCTTCGCTTTAAAGGGATAGTGAAGTCTTTCTACGGTCTTTCGTGCTCAAGAAACCCCAGTCTCGTTGAACAAAACAATATCCTCTCCTAAAGGCTAAAGCATTTCGGAAGTCCCTTCCATCAACAAGAAGATCCCTTCACTTGTGGATAAGGTACCTCAGCAGTCGCTTCCAAGAACAGGAACGTATACTTTACGTGGAATTAAGTCCAGGAAAAGTTCCTTCCAAGAATATGAAGAATATCCCATTCTCTAGGATCAAGTGTTTTAGAAGTCCCTTTCATAAACAGCAACATACCCCTTCCTTGGGACTAAGTCTTAAAGAAACTCCTTCCAAGAATAGGAAGGAACATATCCCTCCTTCGGGGTTCAGCCTTGAAGAAACTCCTTCCAAGAATAGGAAGGTCTAATTGCTTAATTCGGTGAAGTTAAGGAGTTTAGAGATGAAGCGGAACAGACAAAAATGATAAACGAGGTAAACAAGATTGTTTGGATGCATTTCGGGTCGAGTTGATGGTTTGAATATGCAAGTAATATGAAATGATGAAGTACAAGGGTAGTTCGGTCATTAATCAAAAGTTGAATTGAATGAAAATACAAGTGGAATGTGAATTAAATAAGTGGGAGCTCCAATGTGTCGTTATTTGAAACTTAAATGTGTGAGTTGACTGAAGTGGGAGTTTCACGATGGGGATTAATATCCCTGGGGATTAAGTCTTGGAGGAGTCACTTCCAAATAAAAGAAAAAAAATGAGGATATCCCATCCTATGCGATTAGGTGTCTCAGAAGTTTCTTCAACAAACAAGAACGTGTCCCCGCCATTGAATTAAGATTCGAAGAACTTCCTTCCAGGAATAAGGAGATAACTCCCTCTATGAGACTAAGTATTACAAAAATTTCCTTCCACGAATAGGAACAAGTTTCTCCCAAGAAAAGGAGGGTATCCCCTCCCGTGGGATTAAGTATTTCAGAAGTCTCTTCAGCGAACAGAAGTGCACCCTGCCACAGGATCAAGTATTGGTGAAGTTCCTTATAAGGACGGGAAAATACCCCCGCCCCTGGGATTCGATATTTGAGAAAACCCTTCCTTGGGATATCGCACTAGAACAACTTTAAAAAAAATGGGGGGGGGGGGAGACCCCCCCTTGACAAGGAATTTTGAATCTAAAGAATCCTTTCCTTGAAAAGAAACGATCTCCGCCACAGGTCTATGTTTTAGAAAGTATCCATCCAAAGAAAAGGAGCCCCATCTCGGGGTTACATATGTCTGAAGAAGTCTCTCTGACAGAAAAGGGTGCACTTTCCATGGGCACCCGTTTTTAGAGAATTACAACATCCCTCCAGGGGAGGAAAGAGCCCTTAATAAGGACTCATGGGAAGGCTCCCTCTAGATAACAAATGTTTCTAAAAGGGCTCACAAAACCTCCCCAAAAGGAGAAGATACCACCCCTTCTCGAAAAATGAAAAACCTGAACGGTTTGAGGACCCTGCTAACGGGTCAAACAGGATCATCTAGGTAGACGTGCCGGACGATCTTACAATAAAATGAACATGTACATAGGCATGCGGACATGTCGCCATGCCTTAGTCAAAACAAGGGAAAGCCCGGCCGTGGGGCTAGGACTAAGTCGATTACGTCCAAAAAACGCCGAAGCAGGCATATGAAAATCCAAGTGGCCCAAACGCCATTGGACAACAAGCCCAACAGGAGCTTTAACAACTTAGACGAGTTACGAAGCGAGCCTATACAAAGCCTTGACAGCTTAAACGAGGTACCAAGAAAACTTGTACAAAGCTTTAACAAGTTAAACGAGTTACAAAGCAAACCATAGAAAGCTTTAACAACTTAAATGAGTTACAAAGCAAACTATAGAAAGCTTTAACAACTCAAGCAAGTTACGAAGCAAACTTGTACAAAGCTTTAACAACTTAAACGAGTTACAAAGCAAACTATAGAAAGCTTTAACAACTCAAGTAAGTTACGAAGCAAACTTGTACAAAGCTTTAACAACTTAAACGAGTTACAAAGCAAACCATAGAAAGATTTAACAACTTAAACGAGTTACAAAGCAAACTATCGAAAGCTTTAACAACTCAAGCAAGTTACGAAGCAAGCTTTAACAACTTAAACGAGTTACAAAGCAAACTATAGAAAGCTTTAACAACCTAAACACGTTACGAGGCAAACTTATAAGAAAGCTTTAACAACTCAGGCAAGTTACGAAGCAAACTTATACAAAGTTTTAACAACTCGAACGAGTAATAAAACAGGTCTATACAAAGCTTTAACAACTTAAAAAGTTACAAAGCGACCCATAGAAAGCCTTAACGGCTTAAACAGGGCACAAAGAAAATTCATGAGAAAGTTTTAAGAGTTCAAGTAAGACAAAAACCCTAATTAGAGGAACACCATACAAAGAGTATGACACGGTAAATAAGGCATCCCAGTCGATGACCTTAGAGAAATTACTCTTGAACGAGTACCTTGATAGAAATGCATTTAAGAGGTACATGAAAAGATGATCTAAATAGCATAAACGCTCTCAGAAAAGTATTCTCGAACGCGTACATTGGGTTAAGTGCCTTCAAGGAGGCATAAATTGAAGTAAGGTATTATGCTACCCTGCTTGAGGGGTCACCTTGCTATTTTGAGTACTAAATGCAAGGTTGTCCCAAGGGTAACAAAACAGATAACTTTGGCAAAACGTGCCTTAGACTACATGTACCAGACGGATAGGGGTGATAGTTAAAAGGCGGAGAGCGACCCGCCTAGGTTTTCAAAGACTAGAACAAGTCCTACACCCATCCATCAGTGAATGGGCTTGGACTAGGGATGACTTGACGACGAGGCTCCCCGCGTGGGCTCCTCGTCTGGGCTCATTCCCTTGGATTGATGACTGGGCCTGAGCCCATTTGGATTTTCCCAGCATGATTAGAAGGTTTGAGTGGGCCTAATTCTGAGAAGCCCATTCTTAAGCCAGCCCACTAGGGTTTTGGCCCAAGAATGCCATTATAAAAGGAATATTTATCTTCCTAAACCAACAGGTTATGATCCCCTCCTTCTCCCTTACAACTTCAGCTCCTTCTCTCTATACCCTTTATTTGCACTTATAACAATCTTTATCATACAAGATACTGACTTGAGCGTCGGAGTGCCCTCGGGGTGAACCCCCTCGGGCCCTCTAACTAGATTTTCATGTGGCTGCAGTTCAAGACTCGACATCCCGCAAGAGGAACCGTCACCACAACGACGAGAGGACGAACCTGATCCGGAGCTCACCAAATCTAAGATATCTCCAGGGATTTGAGGATTCGACAGGTTCCAAAAAGAAAAACATCCGAATGGCTAAAATTGGGTCTGAATCGGTCAGACTTTGTTTGATGCTGAGTGGGATAGAGGAGGAATCAGAAACAAACAACCCTTTCATTAAACATAATTATCTTTAGAAGATAAAGTAATTATGTTGATAAACTATAATGAGTTTAGAGTTGGATTTACATGTAAAATATAATTATGTGACAAGATATGTTGATACGAGATTATGGCTAATATGTATTTTTAAAGGTTTTCAGGTTAAGCACCAATGTTGGACGGATAAAAATGTCTAGTCTCTGAATCAAGAGGAACCATTGAACCAACACTTTTGTGTAAATTGCTAGAAAAACCTCAAAAAACAGCAATTCATGCTGGATATGTGTCGCAGCCAAGGTTTAAGGGAGCCCGGAGCCTCTGGAAAGGAAAGTCGATTTGATATAGGTTTAATGTAGCTCAACAACAACTGTTCAATCTTTTGATGGCTTTGATTTGTTTTAATCCATTTGGCTATATACTCATGGTTGTTTGGTCTTGGCTTTGATGTACTGGTTTTTAAATTCTATAATTTTCAGCTTTTTCTCTTAATGAGTATTCTCTTTTTATTAGGACATTTCAATCTTTATTTCGTATTGCTCAATAGTCCCTTTGATCCCATGTCCTTGTTTATGAATTGTTAGGACCAGAACACTAGAACAATCTGCAGCAAGCACACTCACACACTCTAAATCACAAGAACAAGAACACAAGATTTATAGTGGTTCGGTCTAATCTGACCTACATCCACTCTCCACAACTATTTCTTCTTTGTATTAGGTGCTCTTGTGATTTAGAGTGTGTGAGTGTATGTGCTTGCTGCAGATTGTTCTAGTGTTCGCGTGATTCGTGTTCTGGTCCTAACATGAATTCGATCCATTCTTATCATGAACATCAACTCCAACATTAATTTCATATATATAAGATAAAACAAATAATTTTGAATCTTCCACTCTAGTACAATTAATTTATGCCCACTTTGTATGTAACCTCAAATCCAAACATCAGCTTAATTACAATACTCCTCCGGATTTCTAACTATAGGCGGATTAAAAAAACTTACATGGGTGTACCACAAAATACAATTGGTAGAATGAACTCTTCCCTCAAAGCTTGTTTTTTGAGTACAAAAACTACGCATCCTAATACTTGCCTTGGATAAACATTTGTTACAATCCGCCTTCGATAGATCAGTAGTACACTGTGCAGCCACGTACAAAGAGTGGTCATCCTGGTCATAATTTACAGTTCCTTGCGCATATTTCCGAAGAGCATCACCTCCAGCTGCTTGCTCCTTTAACTTACTTGTCAAATCATCCATGGTCTTTACTAACTCAACCGCTTTGACAGTCAGTATGTTCTTCCAATCATACCAAGCCCAATCATCCAGCACCGAAAATATTTTACGCCCTGTAGAGTAACGTAACATACAATACAAACAGTAGTAGATGTCCCATGCTACACCTTCGTTTTCTTTAGGACAGTTCTTTAGAAGATACGACAACAATTTATTGAAACAACACTCACATTGGGTCTTTCGGATATTGAGCGGACAAAGAAAGCTGACACTAACTTGCTCTTCAGGTTTATCGCCAGCTTGGCTATGGTAAAAACCATCGAAGCTTGAATTCTTAATTAACGCCAAGGTTTTATTCAATGCGGATGCTCGGTTTTTTTTGGATAATGTTACTTTTGAAATCACCACCTCTGCATACATGCCTGCCTCTTACACCTGATTGAGCTATGGCGGGATCGACACCATTGATGATTGCTTGAAGAATGAACATAAATGAAATTAGGAATTTTGTTTCCATTTCTGCACAAAAATTTACAATAAGTTGTGTTCTGATAAACCAATACTTTTAAGTGTAAAACCTAACTTATCTTACAAAAGTGACTTTGAGTTGTATACGGTTATAATCGTTGATTATTATAACATAAAACGTGTTATATAACAGAGTTTAAATTTAATAAAATTCTAATGCATGTCATACACGAAGCTTAACAAATTCTTTATCATCTAAGTAAAACTGTATGTAACATTACTTGTTTTTCCTTTTCCTATATATGGACTAATTAATTATAATGAAATGTATAGTCCATTTTATATGTTGACTAATTCAAAAAACACATAAAATAGCATTGCGGGGACATGTAGAACAATTATGATCATGTATTTTATTACGTAAAACTTACTTGTACGGACTAGGGGTATCAATGCATATGTCACGACTAAACTTTTGAGATTTGAGCACAATCCTCGGAAATTTGCCAAGGACTACTTGATCTTGTCGTACTTACTGACGAAACTCCACGGACCCTACAAACCAAGCAAAGTATGGAAAAGGTGACTAAACTAATACGTTTGCTAATCTATCGGTTATCATTAACAGAACAATAGATAGGCCCGACATTCAATAATACTCCGTTGTGTTTCTAATGTGTAGGTTGTGGAGTCCATGAAAGATTGCAGTATTAAAGATTATATAGAATCTACAATAATCCCTTAAATGCCAAGTAATAGATATAAATAGTGTGTTATATTCCGTTCATAATTCCACTAATACGTGTGTTATAATAGGAATTCGATCGGTACCAACTCAGTTTGTACAATATTGTTGATGCATTTTTAGTGTCTGTGACTAGTCTTGTTTAACGATGTATTTTGTACGGTCTTTTATTAATTATCGAGTCAGTATGTTATGTTGACCAAGTCAGATATCCTCCTATCTACTTGTGTACGACTTGTTTGTCTCTTTTGGTATGTAATGTATTAAGAACAATGCATGTTGCATGACAAGGGTATAATGGTCATTATATGTTTATATAGTCTATCTGTTTGCTGTCTGTATACAACAAACAGAACAGCTGATGCAGCCCCGTCGAACACATCATGACGAAACAGACCAATGTCCATTATTTCTGTTTCGCCGACGTTCATGACGAATCACACTTGATTCGTCGTGTAATGGGCTGTTTCAAGCCCAATGACTGGCCCATGTTCTGTTTCGCCGATACACTTTGTGTTTCGTCGAAATCTTGGGCCCAGGGACTATATAAACAACATCTGTTTTCATTTGAAGGTAGATGAGATAATAACCAGTAACAAAACTCTGTCGAAATTCTGTCTGAACTGTGTTTGTATCAGTTTGTAATAGGTTCTCATCCCGTTTAATCAATTGAGTGTGTTTCATTGATTAATCCTTTGTTGTTATTGCTTTATATGTTTGATTTGGCATAGTTACGTGGATTCCGCACACGTGACCGTGTTTGCTATAAACAAGTGATTCGGTTCGTTATCGATCCTCAGATTTCGGGACCTACAAGTGGTATCAGAGCTTTGGCTCTTATACTTGTTTAAAATCAAACATTGTTCGGTTTTTATCAAGTATTTGTGTGTGTTTTTCTGAAAATTTGTTCTTGAAAAAATCATAAATTCTGGAAAAATATTCATAAAATCTGTTGGTTTCTTGTTGTTTGCTAAAGATTTTTATCAAAAACCTAGTTAGATTGTTTGTTCATGCTTTAAACCGGGTTTTTAGTGAAAATTTTGTGTATTTTCGTGTTTCGGAAAATTATCGGTGATCGGAAAACTCATCGGAAAACTCATTGTTCTTGAGTGTGTTCTTCATATCTTCAAAATTGTTCTTATAAAATCTGTGAATTTGATCATTAAATTGAAGAAACCTAAGTGTTGTCACTTATAATATATTAACTTAACTTTAGTGTAAAAGAGTGATAATTTGTTTCAGTGATAAATTCTGTTTCGTTGAAAATTGGTGTTACAAACATACCTTGTGTCAGTAATAAATATCTTTATGTCTGAGACTTATCTTTGACTGATCAGTAAGATATTTTAAATATCTAAACCAGCTGTCTGATACTCAGTTTCGACGAAACAAGTAGTCTACGAAACAACTTCTGTTTCGCCACAACATCTTTGACGAAACAACTTCTGTTTCGCCACAAATCACAATTATCACAAGTCTGTTTCGTCATCATTCATTTAGACGAAACAAACCTGTTTCGTGAAATCTGTTTCGTCGAGAACAGATCTGTTTTATATAGAGGACTTGTAAAAGTTTGCTAACTGTGTGTTTTCAAGAATTTGTGCAGGTACTATCATACATATACCAAATATGAGTTGTACTAGTCCATGGGATTGGAGTATGGACTCGAGACCACGTGAAGATCCGACCTCCGCAGCAGCGTGGGTGAAGAATGTTTTTGGTCAACCTACTATAAGTGCCGGATAATGGGCTTTGGCATCTAATCAAAATCAAAACGTTCAAAATCTTTTGCTTAGCGAGAGCGAAACGGGCAGCAACAATCGCCCGCCAAAGTTGAATCATATGAACGAGTTTCCATCATGGAAAGGTCGTTTCCATACATATGTTCAAGGTCAAAGCACTGATCTGTGGAGGTGTTTCATTACTCCACGCAATAATGCTCTCGAAGTAGCAGCCTCAACGGCCGAATGTTTTTCTAACATGCAGGAAAATGACAAGAAAGCCTATGAATTTGAGAAAAAGTCGTTTGCTGTTCTTACTCAAGCGCTTCACAAAGATATCTATCATCAATTTTCTTATTGTTCGGACACGAAAACATTATGGGATGCTTTGGTAACAAGAGGAGAAGGAAATGCAGCTTCTAGAAAGACACGCCATGATCTACTGAAGAAAGAGTTTGAATCGTTTCAGTTCTTGGAAAATGAAACTCTAAATGATATGACTACACGTTTTTATCATTTGATTAGTGAAATGTTTGCTTATGCTGTTACTGCATCTGAAAAGGAAGTCGTTGCACGGTTTGCTGATTCTCTACCACCAAAGTGGAGCCCATACATTGAGCTTTTAAAGCATACCGGTGTTCTAGATGCTGACACTGTAAGTATCTATGAATTCGTACAGAAGTTGGAACACAAGAATGATGAAGAAATTCAGAAAGCAAAACGAATTGCTGCTCCTCAAAATATCGAAATGTATTGTGGAGGAGGTTTTAACCCGTCAGCTAGTTCCAGTTCAGCTCAGCAACCAAAGTTACAAACGGCGTTTGTATCTAATACAAACTCTTCTCCATTTCCTCAATCAGCTCCACCTCCTGTCTTCGATCCGAGTGCCTATCTTCCGCCAGCACATTTGATTGCTCAAGCTCAAGCTTATTCTGGAGGAGGTTTTATTCCTTATATACCTCCAGTTGCCACTACTCAACCTCAGTTCAATCCGAGTGCTTATATTCCAGCCCAACCACAACCACAAGTCCAACCACAACAACAGCAAGCTCATTATACCAACAATCCTCCAACTCCAAACACTAACACAGTCAAAGTTGATACATCAAACCTCTCAAATGTTAGCATTGAAGTAGCAAAGGAACATATGGAACTCATTAATACAATGGTCAGTGCTTACTGCGGTTTGGTCGCAGGTCAAATTGGAAACATCAGTTTGACCAACGAAGACTATCTACAAATCAACCGTGATGAAATGGAGTTGATGGATATAAAGTGGGCGTTCGCAAGTACTGTTAGAAGGGCGAAGGACTTTATGGTTCGAACAGGGAGAAGTTCTTTAGACAACAAACAGGATAGAAAGTACGGATTTGATAAAGAAGCAGTTACATGCTTCAATTGTGGCGAAAAGGGTCACTTCAAACGTGAGTGCACCCGACCAAGTAAACAAGGCAATCAGAACCCATTCCGTAATCAGACGAGTACTTCAAATACCAATCAAGAAAATCGTGGAAAAGGGATAGTGGCTGTAAATAACACCACTAACCAGAATCAGTCTGGATCATCAAACGAAAATCGTGCATTAACCGTACAAGCTGATGAAGGGTTTAATTGGTCTTTACAACTTGGGGAAGGTGATCAAAATAAAGGAGGAACAACGTGTTATGCAAAGATCATCAATCACATCAAGCACGTTCATAAGGAAGAATTTTCTGAAAGTGACGACAGTTCGGGTTATACCGGGACTTCTGATGAAGAAAGTTCTACTTCGGACGATTATCATTCTGAATCTGATGTGAGCAAAGAAGCAAGTTCTAATCTTGATGACTTATTGAATGAAGCAGAAGAGTTGAAATGTCAGAAATCAGTTCTGATTAAGAAGGCTGAGGTAGCATCTAAAGAAATGGAGAAGTTCATTTCTGAAGACGGATCTTTTTCTTATCAGACTGCCTTTATGGCAAATGTCTCAGCTTCTACAAGTCAGGTAAAATCTGAAATTCTTATCAACTGTAGAGATTGTGAGTATATGAAAAATGAATTTGATAGAATAAAACTTGAATGTGATACGATTCATATTCACAATCAGAGTTTAGTTGTTGAAATGGCTAAGTGCAAAGAAGCAAATATGGCTCTAGTTAGACATGAAAAAGAATTTAAATCTATGATTGAAACTCTAAAGAAAAATGTTTCCGAAGTGACAAAAACTGTTTATCATAAACAAGTTAGTATAAACGATTACATTAACATTGTTGAGGAAACTAAAAAGGAATTAGCCATTGTAAAATGCGAGCATGATGCAATCAAGCAAAAGTTGGAGAGTTATTCTAACTCCCGATTTGTGCTCGATCACATTATTGATGTTCAACAACTAAAGGGAAACAAGAAAGGTGTTGGGTATGAGAAGTGTCCGCCCCCTTTGAGACATAATTACGCTTATATGCCTGATGAAGAAGAAATGCCATGGTTTGAACCCAGTGTGCCTCTTAATTATGAGGAAGTTACTACTGGCCTAGGGTTCAAATCAGACAATTCTCCAAGTACAACTTTTGAGCAAAAAGATTCAACATCTACGAAACAAGGTCCTCCAACCATTGAGGACTATGAGTCGTCGGATGATGAACCAGAATCAGATGTGAGTAATAAGGATAAATCACTTGACAAACTTAAAGGAGTAGAAGTTCCAATTGAGAATCATATTCTGTGTGATCCTCCTACCCCTGCTGTTCAACCTGTTGTTCAACAAGTGATAGATCCTGTGTCTACCGTTAAAAGTAATATTGTGTTGTACACTTTGGTTGGTGATTATAAAATCTATTCAGATAATGATTTTCCAATTAAAAATGTCAATCCATCAACGATTGATAATGTTTTTGAAAATAACACAAGTAAGTTTTTGGGAAAGTCGATTCCGGGAGTTATTGTGACTCAATGTAATCCAATTCCTAAGGCTGAAATCAAAAAGAAATTTGGAAATCAGAAATCACTTTCAAAGCAACAACCTATTGCTTCTAAGGGTAAACAATCAGTTCAACGAGCTCAAAATCCAAATGTTTCAAATTCAAAATTTGAAACAAAAGGGGCTCGTTATCAGAAGAAAAACAGTAGTGTCAAATTTGTGGAATCAAGGGGTACAGATAAAATTGAGACTTTTGAAAACAAGTCAAATACTGATTTTGTACAAGTCAAAATTTTAAAACGTGATAGTAAAAACAATTACACTCAACATTCAAACGGGTGTGATGAAAAAGCAAGTACCTCGGGTTATACAAGTTTGACATCTGATCGTCGATCCAGTTCTCCTAAGTTTGTTGAAAGGAGAACGTGTTTTAAATGTGGAGAGTTTGGGCACATCATCAAAGATTGTGCAAACACTCCGAAAGAGAAATTTGTTGAGAGAGCATCACCTGAAACGATTCACCCTAAATGTCGTCCCGTTTCGCCTAAACATGATAAAAGAACTGTTAAAGAACAGGAAAAGAAACAACGACATCAAATTGTGAAGAAAATAGAAAAGGCTTTAAAATCTAAGGTCAAATCTGTTCCAAGGGAACCAAGTTCACCTGTAAAACCAGAAGTTTCAAAATTTGTTTACAAAACTCAATCTGGTAAACAAAAACAAACTTGGAAACCTAGGAACGGTGAAAGTTCAGGGGGAGCTGTTCGTTTGGAAAACCATCAACAAATCGAGATCACTATTTGTGATGCTCAAGGACGACCCAAGACCACTATGGCTTGGGTCCCCATCCTTAACTAATCATTGGATGATATGTGCAGGATGTTCCAGGAGGAACTATCAATAGTCATTGGATTGTTGATAGTGGGGCATCCAGACACATGACGGGCGACTTACGGCTTCTATATGATGTGAGAAACATTAAAGGAGGCTATGTCGCTTACGCTGGAGACAAAGGCGGTTACATCACTGGAGAGGGAATGATCTCCAATGGTGTTGTATGTTTCGATAAGATCAATTATGTTCGACAAATTGATCATAATCTTCTCAGTGTGTCGCAAATCTGCGATAAAAAGTTCACCGTGCATTTCGATGATGCCGGTTGTTATGTGCTTAAACCTGGTTTCAAAATTCCTGATGAATGGATTCTCTTATCGGCTCCAAGAATCAATGATCTTTATGTTCTTGATATGAGTCAAGCGATTACGACTTCTGCACAAGTCACATGTTTTGTCTCGAAAGCCACGGAGAAGGAGTCTATATCTTGGCACAGAAGAATGGGACACATTCACTTAAGAAAAATGAACCATTTGGTGAAAAACAATCTTGTGAATGGCGTGCCCGTGAGAAGTTTTCATCTACAAGATATCTGTGTTTCGTGCCAGAAAGGGAAACAAACAAAGAAGTCTCACCCTTTGAAGAAAATCAACACTGTTGGCATGCCTCTCGAACGTCTTCATATGGACCTTTTTGGACCTATGAGACACAAGACAACGTTCGGAGATGTTTATTGTTTAGTAGTTACTGATGACTACTCTAGATTTTCTTGGGTAGCTTTTATGGCACACAAGAGTGATACTCCTGGCATCCTCAAGGATCTTCTTACAATGTTGGAAAATCTCTACTCGTTGAAAGTTAAGAGGATCAGAAGCGACAATGGAACTGAATTCAAAAACCGTGTTATGGATGAGTTCTGTACTTCTAAAGGCATTCTTCATGAATACAGTTCTCCTTACACTCCACAACAAAATGGTGTCGCAGAGAGGAAGAATCGGACAATAATTGAAACTGCAAGAACAATGTTGGTAGAGTCGGCGTTTCCTGTTCAGTTCTGGGCGGAGGCTGTGTCGACTGCATGCTACACTTTAAACCGAGTTCTTACGGTTAAGAGACATGGCAAGACTTGTTTCGAACTTCTACAGAAAAGGAAACCAGATCTTTCAATTCTAGAACCTTTTGGTGGTCCATGCACTATGATTGATCCGGATGGAAAGTTTGGCGCGAAAGCTATCGAGGGTTTCTTCCTTGGATATGCTACACCAAATTTTCGTGTTTGGAATTTGACTACCAAAAAGATTGAGCTATGGAGTGAAGTAAGGGTTCAGAGATATACAAGTCCTGTTAAAGCTCCAGGTGATCCTTGGATGTTCGATTACGATGGGCTATTCAACTCCTTTGATCTGCCAACCTTTTATGAAGATTCCGCAGCTGCTAGAATGATATTTGATAGTGACAATGCTGCTGAATCGTCATTAGTTAGACCTGTTGTTGTTAACTCACAAGGTTCTAATTCGTCTAACAACACAGTTCAAAATGAGGAAGTTGAAAATGCTACTGAATACAATGAGTCATCAGAAGAAGATGAAGAAAATCTGGATGCGATTGAAGGCACTTCATCTCCAGTTGTTCCAGTTCAGGGCACTTCTGTTGATACTCCTCATGTGCAAGTCGATGATACTGCTGAAGGAAATGCATCCACTTCTACGCATAATCCAGGCGTGGAGTTGGTTGTTGATCTTAATATTAACAATTTGGGTGGTAATGCTCGTGTTCCTGAAAATTCTGAAATGAGGATACACGATACCCATCCACAGCAGAATATCATAGGAGATGTCCAACAAGGTGTGCAGACGCGTAATCAGCTGAGAAACAACTAGAGTGCTGGTTTGTATTCAGCTATTAGAGAATCTGGTCTCCAAAATGATTGGTCCTTCGCGTGTTATGTTTCACAAGAAGAACCGAAATCTTGGAAGGAAGCTTTAAAAGATAATTCTTGGGTTGAAGCCATGCAGGACGAACTGCAGCAATTTCAAAAGCTTGGCGTTTGGAAGCTTGTTGAAAAACCGGAGAATTACAAGAAAATTGGCACACGATGGGTTTATAAATGCAAGAAAGATGACCGTGGAGTTGTTATTCGCAACAAGGCGAGACTGGTTGTTCAGGGTTTTCGCCAGATTGAAGGCATTGACTACAATGAAGTTTATGCACCTGTTGCACGTCTGGAAGCTATTCGGATCTTCTTAGCTTATGCTTCTTTCAAAGGATTCAAAGTTTACCAGATGGATGTTAAAAGTGCTTTTCTTCATGGTATTGTTCAAGAAGAGGTACACGTCGAACAACCTCCAGGATTTGAAGATCCTATTCACCCCGATCGGGTTTGGTTGCTCAACAAAGCTCTTTATGGTCTACATCAAGCACCTAGGGCTTGGTACGCAACCTTATCAAACTATCTTCTGGAGAATGGATTTCGACGAGGTCTTATTGATTGCACACTCTTTATCAAAGAACAAGATGAAGATCTTCTGCTGCTGCAGGTATACGTTGATGATATAATATTTGGGTCTACTAATGACTCTTTGTGCAGGCAATTCGAAAGTGTTATGCAGGAAAAGTTCGAAATGAGCGCTATGGGGGAGATGAATTTCTTTTTGGGCCTTCAAGTTCAACAAACAGAGTCTGGGATATTCATCCATCAGACTAAATATGTTGGTGACATTTTGAGCCGATTCCAAATGTCAGATGCAACGCCCATTGGTACCCCACTTCCGCAGAATCACGGGATTACTCCGGATTTGAAGGGCGAAAGCATCAACTCCTCGTACTATCGTGCCATAATCGGATCTCTCATGTATCTTACCGCTTCGAGGCCTGATATCATGTATCCAACGTGCCTGCTAGCAAGATATCAAGCAAACCCGAAGGCCTCTCATCTGTCAGCTGTCAAAAGGATTTTACGCTATTTGAAGGGATGCCCAGACCTCGGTCTTTGGTACCCTAGGGATGATAGTTTTGAATTAATTGCATACAGTGATTCTGATTTCGGTGGTTGCAAAATCGATGGCAAATCGACAACAGCAGGATGTCAGTTCCTAGGAAATCGCCTGGTCACGTGGCAGTGCAAGAAGCAAACGTGTGTTGCTACATCAACATGTGAAGCAGAATATATTGCTGCCTCGAGTTGTTGCTCCCAAGTTCTTTGGATACAACAACAAATGCGCGACTACGGTTTAGAATTCCTATCTACCCATATTTTTGTTGATAATAATGCTGCCTTACAGATCACTAGAAATCCTGTGCAACATTCTAAGACTAAACACATCGACATTAAATATCACTTCATACGTGATTGTTTTGACAAGAGGTTAATCGATGTCGTTCATGTCCCCACTGATCACCAACGTGCCGACCTGTTTACAAAAGCTTTTGATAAATCACGTTTTGATTATCTACTTTTGGTCAATGGCATTAAGGTGATACCCGAGTAAACTTCTTTGGCTGATCGTTTTTGTAAATATTTTCTTTATAAACTTTGAAAAATTCAAAAAGATTTTAGTTTTCGTAAACTTTGCAAATTTTAGGGGGAGATATTTCAAGAAAATACAAAAACATTGCAAAAGTTCAAAATCCAAAAAGATGTCTTTACTTTCTGTCGTTTCGTTTGAAAAATTCAAAAATTCAAAATCAATAGAAAAACCAAAAATGAGTTTCTTGGATAAAGGAAAATGATGATGTTCACTGGTGTGGTCGGTCAACGTGCTCAAAATGCAAAACAAAAAGAAAAATGATAAGTATCTCTACTAACGATGTATCGGTAGGCTCACAATCAGACTAAAATGTGCAGGATGATACAAACCTAACAGACTTCAGGTCAGGTGGGAACCACACATAGGCATATGGTCTTAGTACCGAAATTTCGTTTGAGAGATTGCCGAGGTTCTGAGATATTCGGTCTTTATGCTGTTTATCATCTGGGTATCATGGTGGTATCAAACCGAATCAAAACGGAGACGAAGTCTAAGATCTTCCATGATACTATACATACGTGTACATATTGCATTCGACCTCAATAAGTGATCAACAATCACATGTCCAAACAAAATAAGTGATAATATATCACAGATTCTTTGCGGGAGTCAAGTTCGTCTCTCTGCTGTACGAAAGTACTGACCTGTTCACGGACTTGCTCCTGTGCCCTCATGCATCTGAAAATCAAGTTCCTCATCAATAAGTGATTCTATCACATAGGGCTTGTTTTCAATCAAATAAGTGAGTTTCTCACATTTTTATACGGTCAAACAGATGATAATCGGTATACTCACCGGTAAGATGAATTCTCGTGCATACCTTGATACGGGAATGTGTCGTGAGTGGATTTACATCGACTTGTAAGTATAATCCTTACAGTTAATCGTATCTCTTAATTATGATTACGTCTGATCAGTTTGAGCTTATGTGGACCACAATACCGATAATCGAGGTAGTATACTTATCCAGAGCTTTAAACAGAAATCAAAATCATGTTGACTAAGACCGTAAGCTGGTATGATTCCTTGTCCTTGAAATTCGCAAAAAAGATTGCACTTGTACAGTTGCTTAGTGTTTTTCACAGTTTTCTGCATTTTCGTTTAGTTTACCGTGCTTTAAATTTTGTTTTTAGTATATTTGTGTAAAGTTCGTTTTTGATTAAGCCGAAGTTGTTGCCTGGTGTTTTCTGCCAGAAGCTTGAAACCTACTTCATAACATGTTCTTGCATTTGGAAACTAAAACAAAATGGAAAAGTGTTCCTTTTAAATCATGATTTGTTCAGTCTGCAGAAATTTTTCATGTCTGTGTTTTGAAAATTTAACTGTTGGCGAAACAAAAGAATGGTCGACGAATCAGACAAATGGTCGACGAATCAGACCATCATCGGCGAAACAGATCTGTTTCGTCAAAGTTACGATGAATCACATGAGCCCAAATCAGTTTCGTCATGGGCTAAATTCAGGCCCATGTGTAAGCCCAATCTCGTTCTGATTCGTCGAAGCCCAATCCAGTTTCGTCGAAGGATTCTGATTCGTCGATATGAGGCAGTGTATAAATGGGTCCCTGTTGTTCACTTTTTCAAAACATCAAACTATTCATCTTCTTCAAACACTCAAACCCCCATACCTACGGTCACCCTCTCAAATCACTCAAATCATCCGATTGTTATCAAAATCTTACAAAAATCAAAGGTAGTAAAACGTTCTGGTTCACATTCCGAACATTTTGAACCGTCGGTTTTTCATCCGAAACCCTCAGAGATCCCTTTGAGACCTTGTTTTTTCTTTGATAATACATGTGTTGATGTTGGAATTATTGTGTTTTCCTTCTGTATCTGTTAGATTTAAGTTCTAGTATGTTTGATTTACTTTGATTTGGATGTGGGTTTATGTAACAAAAACAGGGGTTTTTGTTTTGATAAAGTTCTCAACTGTTTTAAATGGGTTTTTGGATCAGAAATCATATATGGGTTGTCATAAGTTGGTTTGGGTATAAATTATGATGTTGAATGTGTTTGTGTTTGTATTTGTTCTTTGTTTAAACTACAAAACGGCGAAACACAAAAACCCCCAAATTGACGAATCACATTAACCCTAATTTCGGCGAATCAAACATACGACGAATCAGAGACGACGAATCAGAAATGGAATGAAACAGACTCGACGAATCAGAATGGTCGACGAATCAAACTGGTCAATGGTCAACCCTCTGTTTCGTCGCACAACCTTCTGTTTCGTCGTTGATCTTCTGTTTCGTCGTACACGCCTTAGCAGTTTTCTGTTGTTGCTGTTTGTTCACAGTAAACATGATTTGATAGGTTATCTGTTATGTGGATACATGAAATTGTATCCATACATGTCTAAATGCATGTTATATCAAATGTGACTTATTCTGGACATTTTCATTTACAGATGGCACCTAAAGCACCGAAAGAAAAAGGAAAACGCAAGAAGGCGACAAAGAAAGAAAACAAAACTGAAGAGGAGATTATGTCAGAGAAGCGTCATAATCAAGTTGCATATCTGGATCCTAATGACAAGCTCACGGAATTGAAAGATATCACGAAGTGGATCAGGGAGTCACGTATTAATTATGCTGTTACATTCTCGACGCCCGTTTACAAATCACTTATCAAAGCTTTCTGGGATTCTGCAAGCGTCGTTCAAATCGATGGAAAGGATATTATAAGAGGTCGTGTGAATGATCTGTATGTCGTTATCACTCCGGAGATATTGAATGGAGTTCTTCAATTACAAGATCAACCGGATGCTCTATATTCAATACCAATCATGTGTTCACGAGGCTGTTTGCTACGGATGAAGTGTATTGGAGACATTTTCGTCAAACAAATCAACAAAGGTGATCTTCCATTACGCTACAAGTTTTTATTGCATATTCATATTCAGTGTCTCAGCAATAGACGGTCTGGATATGATATGGCTGGAGATGATCTCGTTGGTTTCATGGTTGCTTTGGTGTTAAACAAACCGTTTAGCATCTCAAAGTATATTTTCAGCAACATGAAAGAGAATATGACAAGGACAGGAAGTAGAACAACCGGAAACAAGTTTTGGATGTATCCTCGGTTTCTGCAAATGATTATGAATGTTCAACATCCAGACCTTCCTAAAGCTGAAAATGATCTTCTGAAGATAGAGGCGATGAATTTCAACTCTTTAAGGCTAATCAAGACTCTTGCCGCCAAAAGATACAAAGAAAGTGTTCCTCCAAGGAAGCTTTTTGGCGCACTTGTGAATCCTGATTATGTTGCTCCAGCAAATGATAAATGGCGTCATGATGACAGCCAATCTGACAATGAAGAGCCTGAGTTGGAAAGAAAAAGGATAGAGAAATTTGGTCCTGACCCAGTTGATTCAGATGAGTCTGGAAGTGATAGTGGTGACAGTAGTGGTGAAAGCGATGATGGTGGTGATACTGGTGCTGTTGGTACATCGAGCAAGGGTGCAGCTGGTGGTACATCAGCTAGTAGTTCTTCAGCAAGTGGCGATGATGAATCTGATTCTAGTTCTAGTGATCATATAGTCGATCCTGGATATGAAATGTATATCGATATACGTGGAGCAGTGTTGTAAAAGTCGCTAGGCGGTCCCTAGTCGGCCGACTGGGGAGTTGGGAGTAATCGGAGTACTCGGAGAGTACTCGGGGAGTACGCAGACATGGTAAATATAAAGAAAATTAATTGTTATATGTTATTTATGTGTTAAAATAAGCATAATTCATGTCAACTGGGTATAATTTAAAATGAAACATGTTTAAAGTTCAAATATTCTGAATACAAGTCCGACTAGTCTGAGTACAAGGCCGAGTAGTCCGAGTACAAGGCCGAGTAGTCCGAGTACAAGGCCGAGTAGGCCGATTTTGACCGAGTTTGACCGATTAAAAGTCAATAAACCACGTTGACCGCCTAGACCGACTAGGCCGACTAGGCTCCGACTAGGCCGACTAGGCGCCGACTAGGACCGAGTACTCCCGAGGCCGACTAGTTGAGACCGCCTAGGAGGAAGTCGCCAAGGTGGAGGTCCGAGGACCGAGTACTCGCCGAGTACTCGGCCGAGGAATCCGACTTTTGCAACACTGACGTGGAGTGAGAAGATATAGAAAGATTAGAACTGAAGATGATCCAGAATATGTTCCAGAGGATCCTGAAGGTGAAAGAAGAACAAAAAGGAGAGCTGAGAAAGCTGTTGAAACTCAAAAGAAGAAAGCAAGAAAATATTTGAGTACTTATGCTAGGAAATCTGTGCCTCAAGAGTCTTCATCTGTACCTCAGGAGCCTGTACAATCTGTACCTCAGGAGCCTGTGCAAGAAACTCCTACTGTAGTTACTTCAGCTGCTGAAATTCCAGCTGTGACTCCTCAGGCAGTTCCTGAAAGATCTATGGCTTCTGCAATCAGAGCAACCACTTCGGGGATCAGTGCTGAACGTCATAGGACATTTTCCGGATTTTCTCAAGACGAAAAGATCAGATACCTATTCTCTACACTTGAAGCAGCTGCTGATCGTGTTCAGAGGCAATCTCATTTCATTAATCTCACAAAGAATGATCAGCTTAAACAATCGGTGGAAATTAACAACTTGAAGTCAACCGTTGGTCAACAACAAACAGTAATAGAGCGACAACAAGCTGAAATTGATTTGCTTAAAGCTGAAAATGTTCGCTTGAAGGCTGTTGATGAAGAGAAAGAGAGAAGGCTTGCTGTTTTGTGGGATTATCATTGTAAACAACAAGAAGTACTGAAGAAAAAGGATGATGATACGGAAGACCAAGGGAATCCTGACACTTCTGGTACATCACAGAAGCAGCCAACCGCACTTTCTTCTGAAGTTGTTGCAGTTTAACCTACAGTGGTCGAATCATCTCAGGGAACTTCTACTGGAAAAGTTCAACAGATAGAAGGTACTTCTTCTGTCGTAAGCAGTGATGATATTGCTCTACAGGCTATTCATCCATTTACGGGAGAGTTGCTTGAAGAAGGGGAGTTAATAGAAGATCTTTCTCAGGAGCAATTGAGTGTTTTACAGTCTATGAGAGAAATTGATGATGCTGAGATAGATAAAATGTCGACTGAGACTAATACAACTAATGTTGAAGATATTGATGAGATTGTGTTTGAAGGCAAAGCAACAAAATCAACGTATGTTCGAGAAAATGGTACTGAATTCGCTTCGTTTGATGAAGATTAGATGAAGGAGAATATTGATGACATAGACGAGCACTTAAAGAATCGTAATTCGTCTGAAAAAGACACAGATGCATTTTCTGAATGGAGAAAACAGTTTCTATCTAAAGTCTCCAAGCCTGTGCCTGAAAAAGCTCAAGTCGACTACTTGCAATTTGAAAAGGCAAAGCCAAGTGGAAGGATTCTATGCTGGATGTTTGTTCAAGATATACACTGCATTGCTATCAAACGTGAATACGGATTCCTGTATTTCAATTCACTGCTGAGCATTCTTTCCTTGCCATTTTATGATGTTGCTGCGTTGACAAGGCTTGAGCTTATCAATCGTTCAAAATACGATGGCGCTACTTTATTTGAGCGACTGAATAAAGTAAACAAGAAGTCGGGCTGGAAGGATGAATCATACAAGCCACAATTTCCCGTCTATCAACCGATTAAGTTTACTCTTGATCCTGACACCAACACTTGCAGATACAAGCTTGTGTACCAGCCTCCGAGGGTTGTAGATAAAATCCCATTGATGCCTATGCAGCAGGATTTTCTTGAAGACATGGCATTATGGTGCTACGACTCGGATACTCATGAAGCTGTAATTGTGTTTAGAGATAATCGTGCAAATTACCGGATGTTGGATCCGATGTGGATCGTCAACATGTCCGAGGGTGACATCAGCAGATTATATAGTCATGATATTTTCTATGAAGATCAGGACGCACGTCAAGCTTTAAAGTTTCAGCGCGTAGCATGTTTTTGTTATTACCGGGGAATACATTCGGGCAGTTCGTGGTCCGAACAACACTGAGATGGAAGATTAGAAGACCGAAGACGAGTAACAGACAAGGGGGAGTTTGTTGATGCATTTTTAGTGTCTGTGACTAGTCTTGTTTAACGATGTATTTTGTACGGTCTTTTATTAATTATCGAGTCAGTATGTTATGTTGACCAAGTCAGATATCCTCCTATCTACTTGTGTACGACTTGTTTGTCTCTTTTGGTATGTAATGTATTAAGAACAATGCATGTTGCATGACAAGGGTATAATGGTCATTATATGTTTATATAGTCTATCTGTTTGCTGTCTGTATACAACAAACAGAACAGCTGATGCAGCCCTCGACGAAACAGCTCTGTTTCGTCGAACACATCATGACGAAACAGACCAATGTCCATTATTTCTGTTTCGCCGACGTTCATGACGAATCACACTTGATTCGTCGTGTAATGGGCTGTTTCAAGCCCAATGACTGGCCCATGTTCTGTTTCGCCGATACACTTTGTGTTTCGTCGAAATCTTGGGCCCAGGGACTATATAAACAACATCTGTTTTCATTTGAAGGTAGATGAGATAATAACCAGTAACAAAACTCTGTCGAAATTCTGTCTGAACTGTGTTTGTATCAGTTTGTAATAGGTTCTCATCCCGTTTAATCAATCGAGTGTGTTTCATTGATTAATCCTTTGTTGTTATTGCTTTATATGTTTGATTTGGCATAGTTACGTGGATTCCGCACACGTGACCGTGTTTGCTATAAACAAGTGATTCGGTTCGTTATCGATCCTCAGATTTCGGGACCTACAAATATATTTATGGTTCCGTAATTCAATATGGCAACCAAAAGATAAAACCCTAAAAATAAAGTCATGATATGCTAAAAAAGGATATCAACATATATTTTACATTGATCGAAAACTACAGAAACGAATGACATATGGGTTCTATAACACCGATATTGTTAAGCCGGAATCACTTCAGCTCATCATTACAAGACAGAAAAAACATTCTATTTTGAATATAGCTTCATATTCAACGAAATTTATACCGGATGTCAATAAAATATAAAAATTTACACAAAGACGTATTCAACTTTGCTAAAATAGTTCACTAACTTGTTCTTCTTCGCAAAAAAAAAAAAAAAAAAAAAAAATCAATTGTATTTGACCTATTAGATTTTGGACAAAACTTTTATCGAAACATAGATAAAAATAAGAATAACGCAATAGTATATTCGTAATTTTATAAAGCACTGTTCCCAGTATGAACTTTTTCTCGGAAAGTATCGGTTCGGTATGTCATGATGAATAAGAAAAGGATTAGTTATATTTGACCATTCGATTTTAAATAAAACTTTAATCGGAATATAGATAAAAACACACAAGTTGCAGCGGTATATTTGAAATTTTATAAAATATTACATTATATTATTAGAATAATGAAAAGAGTCAATGTCATCACCTTTATGCAAAAAAAAAAAAAAAAAACCTATGTGTGTGGTAACATTGATAAAATGTGTATTTGTCTTTTGATTACTTGTAAATTACTACTTACACCTTGGTTTCAAAAAATTCTATGGCAAGAATTAGATAAAAATAGACAAATTGTAATGAATGACATGTATGCTCGGAATTGTATAACACATCATAAAGTTTGATAATAAAAAAAATTGTTTATAAGTAAACTTGTTGTACTTTTTAAAGATTTTTTTTCGGCTAAAATAGCCAACTCTGTGGTCTTTCTTAATTGACTCCTTTTGTATATGCCTTGTGTTTTGGGCGCAAAAAGATATACATCTGTTTTGGTAAGAATAAACAATAAAAAATAAAAGAAACACTTAATTTTTTTTTTGAACGGTAAAAGAAACACTTAATGATTATAATAATCCATCTTCCATGCCTTTCGTTGACGTTTCGTCCATAAGTAATGTATTGCTTTTGGTTTCTTTACTAAGATATTCTTGTTGCTTTTCTGTTAATTGATCGTATTTCTTCTAACTTCGTATACATATTTTTAAAATATAGCTTAAAATGTTTAACTCTGATGTTACTAAAAATGTTTCATCTTATGAAATAAACTTGTGCTCATAAGGCTTTTCTAAAGCTTAATATTTTTAAGGGAAAATTACCAAAATGACCAAAGACCAAAATGACTTGCGAAAATAGTCGACTCATGGCCCCTTGGAACAGGGCATCATGCGTGGGATGAGTCTTTCAAGCATGGGATGCGTCTTTGGAGCGGAACACAATAAAAAATGGACACGTGGCTACGGGATGCCTCCTTGGAGCGAGGCATCATGCACGTGATGCGTCCGGAGAATTTCTGAAGCGTCTGGCGAGTCGCAACTTTTCCAGCGAGTTTCGGAAATGTTGTCCGACGAGTTTCCGTTGCAGCATTCACTATTTGAAGTGCATGTTTTCTCCGTTGGTCGTGGGTGGTTGTGATGGCAGTTTTTGTGTGTAAAACTCGTAGCTGGTGAGTGTTGAGATGAGACTATGTGAGTTTTAGGTGTTGATGGTGAAGTTTTAGAAAGAATTTGGCGGTAAGCAGTGGAGTTGCCAATGCCATTAATGGTGATTCTGATCTATTTGGCTTGATTTTTTTTCTATATGAAGGATTATCTTTTAATCTCGATTTTGTACAATTTTGTGACGAGAAAGAAAAAGAAATCCAGGTTACACGTAACGATAAAGAAACACACGTGCAACTCGCCAGACAACGTTTCAGAAACTCGCCGGAAAACTCGTCGGACGCTTTAGAAATACTCCGGACGCATCCCGTGCATGATGCCTCGCTCCAAGGACGCCTTCCGTGTTTGAAAGACTAATCTCATGCTTGAAATACTCATCCCATGCTCCAAAGACTCATCCTACGCTTGATGCCCCGTTCCAAGATAGCATGAGTCCGCTATTTTCGCAAGTAATTTTAGTCTTTGGCCATTTTGGTAATTTTCTTTTAGTAGCAAGTTAGTCGTCGGTCTAATGACATTCTATTCTGTTAGGATCTGAGGCTCCTCATGATTGTGTTTGTTTGTATAATTTGAACAAATCAATAGAAATGAACAGAGTTTAAATGCAGCGGAAATGAAAAACAAACTTTGTAAACACAATCAAAGGGGAAAATAGTTTTGATAAACACATGCTTCTCATTAAGTCAAATGATTACAGTACAAAAGCTTACATGCATGTTTAAAACAAAAACTCCCCCTCAGCCTGATACTCTATGGTTGATTGCACAAGATGAAAGGATTGGATTAGAGGAGAAGAACTCACTCAATCAATCAAATGTAACAGTACAGGGTACTGCTCCATTTATAGGTAAACCAAACCACCGAAGCATCAAAACTGACGTCACCATGAAAGTGACATCTAACAACCTTTAACCACTGTTCTTATACAGACACTGTTATCCTAACCACTGATTCTATACAATACAAGTGACATACTAAACTACTGCGTTCTTCTTCCATCAGTGCTTTCCTCAAAGTTGATCAGTCCTTGAGTTGGCAGTCCTTTAGCATCAGTAGATTGAACCAGCAGTGTTTACTTCTTAACAGTCTTCAGGGCTTCATTAGCAGTTTGAAGGACAGCAGCTGTTGTATACGGACAGTGGATAGAGGAGATCAGATGCTATAAACACTTTCAAGGGGAAATCCTGGTGTAAACTACTGCTTATGATGTATCCACTGTTGTGAACCAGTTTTGGCTTTTCATTATCTGTTCCTCTGATAGGGTTCAATCCCAACAATGTCCCCCTGGAACAGATAATGCCAAAACACTTCATTATTTTGGATCTTTATTGTCTCATCAGAAGTTCCCTAACTTGTCCTTTAAACTGCAACTCAAAATCCATGGAACTTGTATCATCCTCATCACTACACAGTATAAGCTCAAGGAGATCTTGTAGATCTTCAACACTCAGGCCCAGTGCTTGTTCCCTTGATATGTGCTTTACTTCTCCATTGGATCTGATCATGGTCAATACATGGGTCTTTTGAACAGACATCCATTTTAGTATTTTTGAACCCAATGAGTTTCTTGGGAGAGGTTTATTTACTGATGAGTTTGGTGATGCTGGCCTTGTGATAATTTGAGCAGTGTTCTGAGCTTTTGCTAGCTCAGAATCTTCAGCTATATTTTGTTTGAAAGCTCTTTTTATGGTATCATTTGCTGCAGCTATATCTTCTGCAGTTTCTTTTTCAATCTGCTCTTGCCTCTTTCCTTTATCTATCTCTATGTCTGAGATTTCTGCTGATGTGATCAGTGGTTCAGAAGTTTTGATCTGTTGTTTTGGCTTTTCGTAGTCAGGCTTCTTTGGAATGTCAGAATCTGCCATCCTTCTTTTCTTAAGCCTTTCATAACCCTCATCTGTAACTGCTTTGTCCATTTTTCTATGGCTTTAGCAGTTCCAACCTTTGCAACCACCAACTCTTGTTTCTTCTGTTTGTATTCTGTGGTAAGTTTATCAATGGCCTTTTTGTATTTGCTCCAGTTTGGAGCTGACCTCTTCATTCCTGGATTGTTCTTGATCTTCTCAATTATGTTCACCTCATGCTTTAAGGCAATGAGTGGCCATTCACTGAATTGTTCTTCATTAGCTTGATAAAATTTTTCTTTCATGATGAATGCAAGATACTCCTTTCTCATTTCCTTTTGTAGGACGACTCCAGGTGGCAGATTTGACATTTCTTTGCTTAGGTCTTTTGCATAATCCTCCATTTGTTTGACCTCAGTGAGTAAAAATTCCATTCTTTCTGAAATGGCTTTATCACCTTGATCTTTGCATTCAATTCTTGCTCTTATATCTGCCTGCCTGGCTTTGAGTTTTAGATAAGCATCCATATTTTCTGGGTTCCTGAAGCCTGTGAGAGAAGGAAATCTTCTTTTTGAAGGATCATCTTCTGTATAGAATTGTCTCATCTCATCCTTTATAGCTTCCAATTCCAGTGGATAACTTGCAACAATAGATACAAGGTTAGCAGGATTTATTGCTTTGGCTAGAGTTGGTGGAGTGGATGGTTGTGGCTCGACAACATTATAGGGTGTGGAGGATAAAGGAATGGGTGCTGGTATATCATCATTACCCTCAAGTGATTTCCTTTTCCTAGTGTAAAGCTTCTTTGGTGAAAGGGATTTTGGTTGTTTGGTGATTGTTGAAATGGTGAGGGCAGTGGTAGATGGTGGCTGACTAACAGTTGTTGAAACAACTGGTGTTTCAACCTCTGTTGTCATTACTACTACTGATGTGTTAGTAGATGTCTTCTGATTTTCAGCAGGTGGTGATTTGGTGGGTGGTGATGTAGTTGAAGTGATGATTTTAGGTGGTAGTGGTAGGGCAGTGGTTGTGGTGTGTTTTGGAGTGGTGGCAGTTGTTTGGCTAGCAGTTGTTGAAACTACTGTCATATCAGCAGTTGTTGATACAACAGGAGTTACAACAACTGTTTGGGTGGAAGTTTGAGATTTGGTGGTTTGAGGTTTGGAGCTTTTGAGAGGTGGTTTGGAGGCAAGCTTTGTGGGTCTGGATGGTGTGGATTTGGGTTGCCTCACTTGTCTAGTGGGCTTCTTCTTTTCATCCTTAGGATTTTCATCATCCTTTGGCTCAGAAGTACCCTGTGCATTCAGCTACATGTAAGCTCTTTTCTCCTGTTCCCACCTGGCTTTATCCTTAGCCTCTCTATCTCTTTTAACACTTGCTTTTGCTTCTGCAAGTGCATTTGTGGTAACATCAATTTTCTTACTACCATCTGGCAAAGGGATGTTTTTAGTCATGTTTTCCTTTTCTGGTTCTATATAAAGACCATCATCAACTCCTTTCTTTATCCACTGTTTGATTTTCTCCCCCTTTTTGGCATTATCTGAAGGAAGTTTATCAATGAAGAAAACAGTGGGAGGAGCTTTGCCAGTGGTGTTTAGGATGTGGGCCTTTATAGCCTTGATGTCTGCTTGAGTATTTCTAAACCTTAACTCCATCATGTTTCCCAGCTCTTGAACATGTATAGCATGCTGCTGATCAGCCATTTGTCTTTGTTGTTGGAGCAGGGGTTGGAATAAATTCCATAACTCATTTGCAGCAGGTGCTTGTGGTGGGGCAGATGCTTGAGTTGGAACAGCAGTGGTTGAGACCTTTTGAGCTTTCAACAACTGTTGCATCATATCTTTTATTTCAGCAACAGATGTCTCAAGGTTGTCAATTCTACCCGTCAATTCCTGATATTTTAAATCATCACCCAAGTTAATGGGATCGTTTGATTTCCCACTAAAAGTGGTTGTATCAATGTGTGACTTAGGACACGAAGCCCAAAAATCATTCATTGATGCCCCTTGTTCTTGGTACTGGGGACTTCTTCCTTCAGCACTTGATAACCTTTTGATGGTACCAGTGGTCAAAACAACCTCACTAGCAGTTATCAGAGGTGCTATAGAAGGAATTGCCTTCAAGGGAGTCTGATTTATGAGACAACTGGCCAAATGTAGATCAGTTGATCCAACACTCGTAGTTGCTGCTCCATTTGAACTACTGACAGGAATTACTTGTAACTCCTGTAGTGTAACCTCCTCAGTTGTTGCTGAGATAGCAGAGGTATAAGCATCAGACCCAGTCACTTGTGGGGGTGTACTCTCAGTGATAGGTGATAGAGAGGAACTGGTTTGTGTCTGAGCTATTGCAACTGCATGCAACAAGGGTATTATGGATTGTGGTAATGAGAGGGGTGAAGATATGGGTGTTGAAAGAGACATGTCCTTGGGATCAGGACTGAGGAAGATGGATCCAATTGGATCCAGAGCTTCATAATGTGGGGTCCCTGTGCTTACAACCTGATCCTTTTGTGAGGATGCAGGAGGAGTTTGAGGCAAGGGTGGAGATCTTTCTTCCATCTGCTGTGAGGAAGTAGCAGCAGTGGTTTTTGGTGACATTTGTGTTGTCACTGGCAGTGGCTCTGGGATCTCATCTTCCAGAGTTGCCTTTTTAGTGGGTTTGGAGGGCTTTTTGGATGGTTTCTTTTTAGGCTTTTTGGTGATGGCAGGTGTTGGTCTCATAACAGTGGGTGTGCTGCCATGAACACCTGGAGCAGTGGGCTCAGCAGCAGATACCTGAGGAGCAGTGGTAGCTGCTAAAGTCTGCTCAGGCACCTCTGCTTGTGTTTTTGCAGGTGTTAACATTCTAGTGAATGTTTCAGATGTTAAACCATTTATTTGAAAAGATTTACCTTGGATGAGCAAATTTTCATGTTCCTTTCCAAATTTTTGTTTAAAATAGTAGCTTAAGAACCTTGGAAAAAGTAGGAATGATTTGCTATCAACATTTTTTACCAAATCATCAAAGATCTACTGAGAATAGCTAAAATTTTCATCATGTAATATAGCATATCCCAGGTTTTGGATCTTTAATGGTATTTCGTTAAAAGCAGTTGTTTTATTTGAAACACACATCAAAAGGGTATGAAATAAAAACCTTGGTGCATAAGGGAAGAAGCCTTTTTGTAAGGTGTCCCTTTTCATTTCCGCACCATACCCTCTTTCCAGAAAATCAGTTTTTAACTCGTTCTTGGAAAAAGAAGTTTTACCTTCCTGATCATCGAGTGCAAAGACTTCCGAAATAGATTGTGGAGTGATTTTAATCTCTTTGCCCTTGATGGAAGAATTAATGGCTATAACTGCTTCACCCTGATACTCAAGTGTGGCATTTTTCCAGAATTCTCTCTGGGTTTGTTCGTAAATAGGAGCATCAGCAGTCAACAAAGTTTTGTACTTTGAAGCTACAAGGGTGTCAATGATGGAATCGAAGGTTTTGTTGTTGGTGGGTTTTGTGAGTAGACCCAAGTAGTTGTGAGGTGCTTTGTATGGAATTTCAATGGGTTCAGCGGCCTTTTGAGCGACCTTTTTGGAAGATAATGATGATTTTGATTTTGATTTTGTCATTTTGGTGAGGAAGAACGGAGAATGATTTGAGACAAAAATTTGGAAACTGCTTTGAGAAGAGAATTTTGGAATTCAATTCGACAGTGTAAAACCCTGTTTAGGGGTTTTGGTCAGGGTTTTATTTAGGGAAAAAGTGAATTCTAATGTGGCAGCGTTTACAAAGATCTGATGGCTAAGAACTGACCATGTGCCAACCTCTGATGAAAAAGATTAATTATGGAAGACAGTTGTTTAGGGAACCACTGATGAAGCAAGTATCAGTGGTTGCAACGGTCTAAGTGAAGACAGTAGGTGATTTTTACTATCAGTGGATAGCATATCAGTGGATAAAACATTGATTTTGATCAACAGTGATTACCAAAAACAATGAAACAACAGGGGTTGACTTTCAGCAGTGGACAGTATTTAGTAAACGAATGTTTTGAACAAAGCAGTAGTTAGGGGTGAGGTAATGGTAAAGATTTGAAAGGCTATTTTGCCAGCAGCTGTTAGTGCAACAGTGGATAAGCTTTTGACAAATGTTTCTGAGCATCTGATGTTCTGATGAAAGAAATGATTTTGTCTTGTGTAACCACAATATCACATCCAATCATCTGTTGATGGTGATTATGAAATATCTGCAAGATTCCTTTTCCTCAACAAATTACATTTTAGATGCAAATTGTCAAGTTTAATATGTCAGCAGTTTTTACCGAGATTTGCATTCAAGGTTTTGCCACATGTCTATTACAAGTTTTAAAGCTTTTATAGATTTCTGACAGTGGTTTAGTACCCCAGATGATGAAAACCTTTTTACTAAGGCTACTCATTTTGTGTCATAATGTTTGAATTAGAACATGAGGCCACCCGTAGTGGGGCGGTATTTTTTAAAAAAATTGAAAAAAAACGCCCCCCACCCCATTACGCTAGGCGTTATCCGGCGTTATTTTTGAAAAAAAATGTAACCGGCGTGTTTATTAAAACGCCAAAATGGGATTGTGATGGCTTGACTTTGGTTTGACTGGCCAATGACAGAATAGATTGTTTTTTTTTTGTTTAATGATTGGAAGGGGCATTATTTGGGCATTATTCCCACTACGCCACTTTTGCAATAACGCCCCATGCTGACTGGGATGACACGTGTCGAATAATGCCCCGTGGTGGGGGCATTATTTTTCTCTACGACTACACCCGGTCTGAGTATCCAAGTATTTTAAGGTCTGTTAACAATTAATTTTTGATCTGTGTTAAAACAAGCTTGAGTTTGACATGACATTGACCCTTGTACCATTTCCTTTTGATCCATTTTCAAGGATAATATCACCAAATAAAAAAATGATGGTTCTTTATCCTGACAGGAGTTTGAAACTTTTGCTATCAAAAACAAGTAAAAGCTCAAAATATACCACTCTTAGAAAAAAAAATAAAGAATAACATATCCTGCTTTATTTGAGAAAAACCTTTTTAAGAAAATTAATTAAAGATTTTTCTGAAAACAACATAAAAAAGGATCTGGTATATTTTCCAATTAAACTTATAATCACATCACTCTCAAGTTTTATGAAAATGGTCAGTGGTTTGAAATACTTTGTAATAACCACTGTTTTGAGACCATTCCTTTGTTTAATTGATTGCAAAAATGAGGAGACATGTACACATAGGTTTTGAAAGTCCTGTTATAGACTTTGTTACCATGTGATGACACTGAAAAACTTGTCTAGTCCTCTTTTATTTACTGGAGATACTATTATTACCTGAACTTCCCTGTACCAATGAATGCACATAGTTGCTTGATGACCATTGTCCACCCTATTTTTGTACTCTTAAGTGTTTTATATTTATACTCTTTTCTTTTGACTTCAAAAGTTTTGAGATAAACACACTTTTGAGTTTTTGTAATTTTCTTCTTCCCTTTTTATCCTTCCCATACATAAGTACTGAAATACACACTAGGAGGTATTTATTGAAGGAATGCTTATTCTAGAATCATTTTGCAGCAATGTTTTGAGAGATTTGGTCATTTCTGCACATGCTTATGCCAAATTTCACATTACCCATGATCTGGAAATTTTTTACTGCTGATTTTCTTAATGTATTCTTAACACAATTGATTTTGGTCCTTTTGAAGGATTCTCAACCTAGTTTTCAATACATAAGATCTAAATGACTAAAGTTTTAATTTCCCTCTTTTTATGTAAACAAAAACACTAATGTTTTTATCCGAACATAGATTTTTGTTGACATGAGGTAAATACCTTAGTTGCAATCATGATGGTACATCAGAAGCTTCATAACAACAATTGAAATCAATTTTGTAAATAATTATACCATAGTTATCTGATATATTTTCAGATATGAAAACTATAGGTGATTTATGTATGACATCACTTGTTGTGTGAAGTTTGTGTGTCTTATGACATCTTGGTTGTTTTACAGAGTTTTTGAATAGCAGCTTTGAATGTGATGACTCGTTACTCTGTTTTTCAACTAAAGACAATCAACCTTAGTATCAATGAATTTTGAGCTGAACTGTTATGTCAAATTGATTGTTAGATCGAATTTGACTGTCCGGGCTCTGATACCAATGGTTAGGATCTGAAGCTCCTCATGATTGTGTTTGTTTGTATAATTTGAACAAATCAATAGAAATGAACAGAGTTTAAATGCAGCGGAAATGAAAAACAAACTTTGTAAACACAATCAAATGGGAAAATAGTTTTGATAAACACATGCTTCTCATTAAGTCAAATGATTACAGTACAAAAGCTTACATGCATGTTTACAACAAAAACTCCCCCTTAGCCTGATACTCCATGGTTGATTGCACAAGATGAAAGGATTGGATTAGAGGAGAAGAACTCACTCAATCAATCAAATGTAACAGTACAGGGTACTGCTCCATTTATAGGTAAACCAAACCACTGAAGCATCAAAACTAACGTCACCATGAAAGTGACATCTAACAACCTAACAACCTTTAACCACTGTTCTTATACAGACACTGTTATCCTAACCACTGTTTCTATACAATACAAGTGACATACTAAACTACCGCTTTCTTCTTCCATCAGTGCTTTCCTCAAAGTTGATCAGTCCTTGAGTTGGCATTCCTTTAGCATCAGTAGATTGAACCAGCAGTGTTTACTTCTTAACAGTCTTCAGGGCTTCATCAGCAGTTTGAAGGACAACAGCTGTTGTATATGGACAGTGGATAGAGGAGATCAGATGTTATAAACACTTTCAAGGGGAAAGCCTGGTGTAAACTACTGCTTATGATGTATCCACTGTTGTGAACCAGTTTTGGCTTTTCATTATCTGTTCCTCTGATAGGGTTCAATCCCAACAATCTCCCCCTGAAACAGATAATGCCAAAACACTTCATTATTTTGGATCTTTATTGTCTCATCAGAAGTTCCCTAACTTGTCCTTTAAACTGCAACTCAAAATCCATGGAACTTGTATCATCCTCATCCCTACACAGTATAAGCTCATGGAGATCTTGTAGATCTTCAACACTCAGGCCCAGTGCTTGTTCCCTTGATATGTGCTTTACTTTTCCATTGGATCTGATCAGGGTCAATACATGGGTCTTTTGATCAGACATCCATTTTAGTATTTTTGAACCCAATGGGTTTCTTAGGAGAGGTTTATTTACTGATGAGTTTGGTGATGCTGGCCTTGTGATAATTTGAGCAGTGTTCTGAGCTT
>JARYGA010025789.1:0-35117 GCA_030545235.1 Helianthus tuberosus
TACCATTAGTTTTGAAAGACACTTTATGGTGTAAGCCATAATGGGTCAAAAGTGTTATGAGATAGTTTATAAGTAGAATGATCGTACGGTGTAAACCGGAGTGAGTTATGTAGATGAGATGGTAATAATTATTATCTCGGAAAGATAAACGGTCAGTTAAACCAAACGGGTCAAAAGGTGAAGATATCACCCTTTGACAATATCGACTAATGATTGTTGTCGAGTTATATGTTTACAGGAATAAATATCTAATGGATATTAGCATCGCTATTAAGTAGCGGTTATTATAGCAAGGCATTAAAACGGGTCAATATATTGATCCGAGCCAGGTATGTATAATAGGTCAACTCATCATTTAGAACTTGAGGTTCTATGAGAGCTTGACAAGTCAAAAATGGACATATGGTTACCTTAATACGTAAACCTAATGATTTAAATGATATTCATTATGTTTTGTGTAACATAATGATTCTTAAACAAGATCATAGTTAAAAATGGGATTTTTGGTCAAACATGTCATTAAAAATCCTTCGTCGTAAAAGAAGGGCTAAGTTGACCAAAACGCCCTTGTAAAGTATATCGAGCAAACGACTCTTAAAGGTTGTTCGAAAACGAGTCTTTGATCAAGTAAATACTTTGAATAAGTATAAAAAGCGAAAGGTGTAAATCTTTGGGTCAAATGACTCTATATGAGTCTTTATCATAAAATAGAAATCCGAGGGATAAAACTCAGAACAAATAGTTACCACATTAAAATCCACCACAATTATAGTTGTGGCGGAAGAACAATTGATAAGTAAATGTGGAAATATGATACTCGCAATGAATGAGCGTGAATTATGCATAAAAAAATGCTCAAATACCCTTAACGGGTTAAGGATGAATAAAAACCCATGGTTATGACCTTGTATAATAGGAAATAGTTATAACATAATGTTCATGAGAAAACTGAATGAAACAAATAGGTTTGTTTGATAAAATCATGAACGGGTCAAAACTTGGTAAAAAGATAATAAGACGAAGGCTTAAAATTCTCAATTTTTGTTAATCCAAATAGCGGATTTTAACTCCATATGATGGAGGATAAATTTACGATCACGTAGGAAGAAACGTGACTTAAATCGGATCAATAATGAAGGAGTTATGACCGTTTTCGTAAAACTAAGTTTGGCTGAAAAGTGCAAGTTTTTAAGCAAAATCTGCTGGAAATTAGTGCCTCTAGCGCCATGCGACAAAGGACATTAGTGTCTTCGCGACACGCGGCGGCTGTTGCGGCCCGCGAACCATTTAGTCAAAGCTCTCGCGGCCCGCGAGAGCCACCAGAACTGGTAAAAATGTTGTTGTTGTTTGTTTTGTCTTGCGCTTTAGTTTTAGACATGTTATAAACATTAAATGATTAACTTATTTCATGTTTTATGAAATGTAGGTATATTGTGTGGTACCGGATGACGATCAAGCTGGATAAAGAACCGAACACGATCAAAATTCAAGCTTCTGCGTTATGATTGGTCATCACGTTTATAAACGGCGAATGTTTTATAAAATATGGAATTGTTTTGTTTCTTAAAAGTTTTTAAGAAATACGAATTAAATAAAGTATGTGTAAGCGTATTTACCCATTTATAGTCGAAAACTATATGAAAATCGTATAAATCAAGTAAGGGTCTTACAAGTTGGTAATCAGAGCTCAAGGTTAAAGAGTAAAGTGTTCGGTTCGAGACTTGATCGCAAAATCTGGTAAGTTGTTATGTATATTGATGGTCTAGTATGATATAGTGTTAAAAACAACACATAAGATATCGTGTAACGCACGTTACCCCAAGTAAAGTCATAAAATACCGATAAAGTTAACGAATTACGTGTGTTCACACATGTCGTATAAAGCCTTGTATTATAATAGGAGCGCTTGTTAATGTAACATTACTAATATTTGTAAATGTTTTAGCTAAAGGACCCTCGCATCCGAAGATGACGAGAGTCTAAAGAATTATCGATACGATAAAGAAATGGTCTGAAATATGACAAGTAAGTCATACACGCTAAGGACATGAATCAAGAAATGATCTCGAATGAGAGATCGAACAACAAGGAAAGTTTATCAGGGCAAGTATCTATAAGGTACACGTCTTAAACTTATAGCACAAACAATAATATGCAACAAATACACAGTGAATGACAGTTGCATATAGAATATGAAACTTGGAAAACCTGGATAGGTTACCTATCCAGGATGACATTTCTAAGAGAAATTCAGTAGAGTTATGTATTATTCACAGTCGTGAATAACAAGACAATAACTGAATTTAGTTTAAATATAAACTTGGACGAGAATAATCATCCAAGTAAGTATTCTCAATATAAATTCTAATGAGAAAAGTAATGATCACATCAAAGAATGTGATTGTATAAATGTTTATAAAAAGGAACATTTTATATGTACAAGGATAAAACGGGTAAAACTCATATTTGTTAATTGACAATTAAATAAAGTTTTACCAAATGAAAATCATAAATATGGAAATAAATTGAGGAATTACTTACATGGGACGTAATGTGGTAATTATAATAAGGTCACGTGTACCATGTGCTGATCGCGTACTCTGGCCAAGTAAGTAGTGAACACATGATACCTTGAGCTTCTTATAATGAGCATAGTTATGTCCGATGTGGTAAGATCGAGACAAATGAAAAAGTTAAAAGAACCTTGGGTCAAGAAATCTTATAGGCATATTCGTATAAATGGTTTTAGCAGGAACCATAAAAACGATATGGAGTACATAAAAATAAATGACCCAAGGGAATTCGTGAAAAAAGCCATTATGGATGAAAGAGCCATGGTTAACAAAAAGGGGCATGTAAAACCAAAGTATAAATGACCCGCGAGGTCATAGCAACGAAAGTATTGCCCATACAAAAATATGATCGAAGTCATTGACTTTGGTCGTAGTAAAGAAAGGATGATGATCATCATCATCATTCAGAAATTTTAAGACCGTCAAGGATGGTCAAATAAAGAATAAAGGTTTGAATAAAGAACAAAGTTTGAGTGTTCACAAGTGATTGATTTCACACAAACAAGCCAAACAGATTGAATAAAGTATAGTGCCTGAGGGCATAAGGAAATGCAAACCAGGTAATGGGTTGGAAGGAAATATATATATGTAAACCGGATAACGGTAAGCATAAGACAAACCGACGCATAAATGACGTGAGAAGTCATAGATTCGGAAGAATTATCTGAAAGAAAACGATTGTAGATACGGATTCCAAATGTGAAAACAAATGATTTCCAAACATAAAAAGAATGATCTACAGGATCATCATAACCTTCGGGTTATAAACAGTGTAAAGGTCTACGGGACCAAAATTCATGAATAAAAAGAAATGAACTATAAGGGCCTTGCCTTAACAAGGTGAAAGCCTAATGAAATAGCCCACGACGCTAAGTGAAAGAACCTACGGGTTACTTAGACAAAGCGAGGGAACCAGTTGAGAATCCCCGCGTAAAACAAAGACTGTAAAAGAATAAATGTCAAGTCATCAAAATTTCTTGACATAAATTAAAGATAAAATGTTAAACTAAAATTCAGTTTTAGTCAAAATTAGCATTTTATCAAACATATAGAGTATGAGATGATTGAGAAATGACTAATATTTAAAGATACAGGTCTTGACACCGATAGGTGCAAGACGATACATCTGAAAGGGATATTTTCGATAATGAAAAGTTATATCAACTTAAACATGATGTGACCCGATCACGGTCAAGAAAAGTAATGTGAAATATAATCGCATTGTAGCCCGAGAGATGGGTATAAAGTAGCTGGACTGATAAGTCTAGTTTGTAAAATTAAGAGTTTGTATAATACGCTATTCATTATGAGATTAGCGTAGAATAAACATAATTGACAAACTCGTATAACTAAGTGGCCAAATTTGGCGACTCGGTCAAGTAAACAACAAAGGTAAATAGATACAAGATAAAAGTGACAGCCCATAAGGCCTTACTAACGAAGGGTATTGATCGCCAATAATAAGGGATCATACAGTGACACAAGCGAAGTGTCGGTAAATCAAATCAAGCAAAAGCAAGATTGGAGGATAAAGTATAAGGTATGTGTTTATATACTTAATAGAATTTCGTTAATATTATTTATTGAATTATCTTAAATAATTAAGATAAAAATCAAGAAACTCGGCTTATTCTTAAGCAGTGGATTCCGTATGAGTGAACCGAATGAATAAGTTCGCAAAGAAAGGAATTTGTTTGTTAAAAGTGAAAGATTTCACTAAAAACCTCTAAACGGGTTAAAATAACATATCCATGAAGAATTTGATGGAATAAAAGCGATGGATTTCGCTAAGTTAACCAAACTAGTTGAAAATTAAAAGTAATACATAAATGACTTGACTTCACCAGGTGATGTAAGAGGTTATCCAAGCATGACCTTTGTTTGACAAAAACTCTTACGATCAATCTTGGATCTTGTGACTACTATACACTCTAAAGATGGATGATGGATAAATGTGGTGGATGATGGTGGTATTGTGGTGGCAGGTGTGAGAGAAGTGGTTTGCCAAGGGATGGATTGCAATTAAACCAAGCACCCCTATTTATAGTTGGAAACAGAAGCTTTACACGGCCCCGTGCCCGGTGGGCATGACCCTGTGCTCCCTTCATCTTTGTCTTCATTTAATGAGTTGTGTCAGTCCGGATGCTTGCACGGCCCCGTGGCCATTGTACTTGCTTTACTATCCAAGATTTCATATCTAGGAGTTGACCACAGACCGTGTTTATTGGACACGGCCCCGTGTCTCTTTTCTGCTTTTGTTTGTCTTTTTCTTTCTGGAATCTTGAGTGGGGCGCGGCCCCATGCCTTGGTGGCATGGCCCCGTGCTTGTCTTCTGATTCGTAGTTTTTGGTCTTGGGGAGAAGCTTGGAGGGTTGGTGTCACACCCCAAAATCGTCGCAGCGGAATATAAAACGTAGTGGTGACGGAAGTTGGTGCCCAATAATATCTTACTGAACGATGCATCGAATTGTTGGACATTTTAACTTAATTAAAACATAGATTTTAAAACATAAGTTTTAAAGTTCATCACAACCACACCATAATTAAGTTGTCTTGATCCTTATGGATCTTATTACATTTTTTCCAAACAGTTTTAAAAGTTTGTCCAACACATTATCAAACCAAACATGCATCAACAACCACAAGATACGCCATAATTCCCGAAGCCGAACTCAAGCACCTGAAGAACACGTTAAAATCAAGTGTCAACACAAAGGAGGGTGAGTTCACATATTCAAATTTAAATAATTTGATCTAAGGAAAATTTTCTAATTATGCGTTTATTATTAAAACATCCATATAATTTTTAAGAAAGTTATTTTATTTCCTTGTAAAAAATTCAAGGGTCAGCCGTCGAAAAGATTTCCGTAGAACCTCCCGACCATAGACATCTTCCTGAATTTACATATTAAATTGATAGAATCAAATGTTCGGACTCGTAAGTTAGCAAGACATTACGAACTATATATTAACAATGAAGGTATAATCAATGCTAGACTATGAACATAATATCAATTTGTCGTTTGACTTGACACGGGGTGGCCGGTGATGTGTGCAAAATGCAACATACAAATTACATCAAATGTGGCATAAAACTAATGTTGGAAAAGTGTGTTTTTGTCTTCCTTTTGTATTTTTAGGATTAAATGAGCTCAAATGAACAAAAGAAGCAAAAAGGCAGCTAAATCTAACATAAATACAAGAAAAGGAATAAACGTAGCATGCCCGACCCTCCGAAAGCATCTTCCCAAGCAAAAACAAGATAACAGAAGGCTGAACACGTGCTCAGTGAGCACGGGGGCGTGCCCACCGGACACGGGGCCGTGGTCAACTCTAAGATTTGCTGGATCTGGGGAAATCTTGATAGTATAGATACGCTTCTGCACACGGGATCATGCCCAGCGGACACGGGGGTGTGGTCAACTAATGCAGACAAACTGCAATTAATGAAGAAAGAGAAGAAGGGTGGACACGGGCCGTGCCCGAGCGTCTGTTCAGGCTATAAATAGGGGTGCTTGGCTCATTTGCAAACCATCACAACACCACCTCTCTCACACTTCACCCACCACCCACCACCATCACAACACCATCATCCACCACCATCATCCATCATAGAGTGTGTGAGTCGTCTCGGGATCCAAGATTGATCGTAAGAGTTCTTGACAATTAAAGGTCATGTTTGCCTAAGTCTCTTACATCACTTGGTGAAGACAAGTGTCTAGTGTAATACTTTTTATTTTTAATCTTTTCACACTTTTTATTTGGTTATGTATTAATGACTTTAATAACTAGTTTCTTATGTTGAAGGTGATTCTTCCATATCGTTTGTCCGTGGTGTATTGGCATTATTTTACTGTCTATATAAAATAAAAGATTTTCACCATTCGTATCTCCACGGTCTATATGGAGATATGTTGGCTACCTAGTCGGGGGTTAAGGGAACGATTTGGTAAGAGTCTTGCCTTGTTCAGTGTATAGATCCTGCAAGGACCTGGGTCAAATTTAGTAGGACCTCCTTCAATACACACCGGTATTGGATGGCGGGGGTCCAAACTCTTTGATCCCCTCATATGTAAGCTACTATTAAAACTTTAACCCGGCTACTTAGGACTATATCCCTGCTGACTCAGACTACTTAGCCGAGGGTAACGTCACCTTCAAAAGAGGGGCCTACCACATTATGCATTAATAACTTAATTAATTATCTTTCAATAATCCGACCCTTTAGGATTGTATCCTTGCTGACTCAAACTACTGGGTTGAGGGTAACATCACCTTCAAAAGAGGGGCCTACTACAATAACTAAGATAATCTCTTAACAAGTGCAAAAGTACGAAAATAATCAAAGGTTACACTATACACGAGTCGGATCCAAGTGATTCATCTTGTCTATCTGTTTTTATTTTTATTTTATTTTTCAGCATTTTAGTTAGTTTTTATTTTTCTAGTTTAAAACCTTTTTCTAAACTTTTGATTTGATTAGACGTTGAAGATAAACCGGTATTAAAAGCTCTTGTGTCCTTGGACGACCACGGTATCTTGCCAACACTATACTACGCTCACGATGGGTGCACTTGCCCATATGTGTGTTTGGTGTTAGTAAAATATCGTGTTTTATAAATTTAAAACTTGGCTAACGTGTTTTATAAATTTAAAACTTCGCAGTTTTGTCGCAAATAGTTCTAAAGTTCGAATAAACATGTTTTTGCCATACCGAATCCTTTGAAACTTATTTCTAAGTTATGTAAAAGGGTATTTAGGGTATGTTTGGCTTATGTCACGGTTCCGGAGTGTACGTCGTGTTAAACTGATTATGTTTACGTAACTGTTTACGATTTCACTTCCAGAACAGGTTTGAGAGTTCGGAATTGAACAATGATTGAAAATGTACTAATGTCATAAATATTGAAATTAAAACACCATATTTTATTAAATACAAAGTTGTTCGGAACAGTACAAGGGTTAAAATACACAGATGTCACAAGGAGTATCACATTCACGTTTCTGACCATCATTTTGGTTAGCGTTACGCTGTTCCAAGGCAGTATTAACGTGTTGGGTTATGAGTCGTGCCAACTCCTCCGGGGTGGCAGGTAGTCAAGTATCGGTTTTGCTTTTGGCGGCATTTTCGTCGTTTCTATTATTTATAACAATAATAATCACATGAGACGATAACCAAAATAAAAATAATTCAATCATTAAACATTAGTGGACCAACATTGCACATGTATAATATCCACATTTTAATGAGAACAATTTTTAAACCAAAAGTTAATTATCTGATATTATCATAGAAATTGACAACTTTTTTTTCAATACATCATGTCTATCATTGGCATGTCTATCATTGGCATGTCTACATCGACACCCATAACAAGTTTTTTTTTTTCACAAGATTTCTACCTAATATCACAAAATATAATCGGCTCGCAGGCCCCCAAAAGAAAAGCATCAAAAAGAGTATCCAGACACAACAACCATCAACAAACATAAACAACATCTAACGCTTCATCCCTATGTAATCTAGCATCTTCCTAACCAACTCCTCCAAATCCATAATCCTCCAATGCATCTGATTCACCACGCTGTCGTCTAATTTCTTCAACTCTTCTTACCAATCCATCTGCCCATCGAGGTCCTTCAGTTTACCCTTAGTCGTTTCCAGCTCTTCACGAATGGCAGCGAACTGTCGGTCACAATGGCAACATAGATCCACCCAAACTCCTTTTCTGCTTCTTAGAAGCAGATGCAGTTTCAGCTTGTGACATAGAAGCTACCTCTCCAGCAGGCCTAACTCTCTTTCTGCGGTGATAATACACTAATAGAGGCATAGGAGATGCGCGTGACTCAATGACAGGTAAAGGTGACTCTGACAAAACAGGTGGAGGGACCTCAGCAACAGGCTCGATCACAATAGCAGGTGGAGCAACAGACGGCTCTAATGGTAGAGCTGTAACAATAGTGGCATCCACTGCTGGTGCAATACTGAAAGGTCCTCCAAACACAGGGACATCTCTGATCACGTCATCGATAACTGGTACTGTGCCAGATGATTGTCCTGTCTCATGGATCGAGAGAGGAGCGTCATCGTTGTCATCAATCCACCCGTTGCTCGTGAAAGCATATCGGGGATATACCTGGCTAGCGAAAGCAGGGTCGACACGGAATGATGAAGCAAACTCAGCCATACCAACCATCTGTGGGATTGTGATAGGTTCCTCTGGTAAAATAGATCTGGGTGAAGTCTCGAAATCTGGCTCGCTACCTGAGTCGTTGTTCTCGATGACCTCGTGCTCGTGCGACATCTGTGACGCATATATATAACCGTACAAGTAAGTGTGTGATCAACATGAGTAATAACACATAAGGCTCAAAAATAAACAAAAAAAAATCACGTATGTACACATAAAACATATAATGGTTTTCACACATAATAAAATATTTTCTATGTTTATTTAGAAATCTTGGCTTCGAGAATTTTGGACTTTGTATTTCAAAATTCTCCAGTTGAAGTCTAGTGTTTTTCACTAAAACATCTAGTTCGCTAACAACCAATGGCTCTGATACCAACTTCTGTCACACCCCAAAATACGTCGCAGCGGAATATTTAACCGTAGTGGAGACGGAAGTTGGTGCCCATTTATATCTTGTCGAGCGATGCATTTTATTGTTGGACATATTGGTTTAATTTAAACATTACGTTTTAAGTCACGACACAACTACATAGTTAAAATGTCATTGATCCTCGCGGATCTTATTACAAAAGTCCCAGAAAGTTTAAAAGTTGTCCAACATTTTCAAACAAACGACATGCATCATTCAAACACAAGATACGCCATGATTTCCCGAAGCCGATTTCATGTACCTGTAGAACACGTTAAAATCAAGTGTCAACACAAAGGAAGGTGAGTTCACTTATTTGTTTACTAACAAATTTTATTCCAAGGAAAACTTTCTGATTAGGTGTTTATTTGAAAACAACCAAGTAATTTTAGAAAGTCCATTTTACTTTCTTAATAAAATCCATGGGCCTTCCGTCAGTTCATTACTTCGACAATAGAAGTACTGCCCAGGTTTTGTATATTAAATTCTTGTGTCAACTTTCAGACTCGTATGATAGCTAGACGATACGAACTATATATTAACCATGCAGGGATAATCAAAGCTAGACAATAAACAGAATCTTAATTCGTCGTTTGACATTGACACGGGGCGACCGGTCACGACGGGGTTGTCAACCTGATAGATCTACCAACAATTCCTCGCGTACCATACTTAACTGATTAAACGACATCATGGGCGCAGGGTTCTTTCTCGAAGAACAATATGATGTCTGCCTCACGTACAATATATATATCCTACTAATATGACAATTTAATATACTACGAATTACGAATTCCCCTGTCACTCAAATGTTGAGACTCAGTCCGGAATTCATTCCCATTTCGTACGTTCTCATTTCTCTTAAGAAATACCGCACTTACAATATTCATTCTTCAAAATCGTTTTACTTCGAAACGTATGACTTATCAAATTTGTTATTGCATACGTCTGCTGACTTCGTCTTGTATCAAGTCTTGCATTGTTCAGAGCAAAAAGTTCAAGAAATCAAGTCAAGAAGCTGATTCCGCTCGAACTGCTTATTTCGCTTGAACTATGTTATTTCGCTTGAATGTGTAATTGTTGTTATTTCGCTCGAAATGTGATTTCGCTTGAGGCTGTTTCAAGCGAAATCAGAGAGTCTATATATAGGTGTAGGTCTAGTTCATTTGGAGCGAGATTAGAAAGTGTGTTTCTGACGGCGAAGCTCTGTCGAAGTGTCTTCAGATCTGTAATAGCCTCAGAATCAATATACAAGACAGTTTAAAGTGATATCTTGCTGAATTCAACTCATTATGTCTGTTTCCGCCTTTCATTTTGAGTAGAACACCTCTGACCGACTCATTTCGGGTTTGACAACGATCCTACAATTGGTATCAGAGCTCAGGAGGAGGAGTTCTGCAGATTTCAGCCTGATTTCATCGTGTTTTCTTACTTCTACACATTCTTTTCTAAATTAAACAACTTTTCACAGTTAAAATGGCCTGAATTTTTCACAACATAATCGGAATAGTGTTTTAACAAACCCTTGAGAAAATCAGTTCAAAATTCGGACTAGAATTGATAAAAATGGACTAAAAACCTGATTCCGCTTGACCAAATTATTTGATTTCGCTTGAAAAGTTGATGTTGGTTTAAGCGAAATAAGAGATTTCGCTTGAAATTCAATTGATTTCGCTTAAGAAGGTGTTTTCGCTTGAATATTACCTTGATTTCGCTTGAAAGTGCAAATCTGTTTTCACTTCAATCGGTTATTTCATTTGAGTTGACATTCTGTTTGAAAATTATTAATTTCACTTGAAGTTGTTGTGCAGGTATTTCGCTTGAAAGTGTCTGTTTGAGAAAAGTTTACCGAATCATGAGTGAAGAATTTTACAATGCATTTGCAACATCTCCGACTACTCCGGCTACCATTGCTCAAAACATGAACTTGGAAAATGAAACTGGAACTACGCAAAAACCCCCAAAGCTAGTGAGCATTAAGGAGTATTACGGTTGGAAAGATCGGTTTGAAAACTGGGTTCAAGCCAATCACTTGAGATCTTGGGAGTGTATTTTGAAGAAGTATGTTCTACCAAGTACTGATCTGCAAGTTGAGAAGGAAATCTCTGAATTTAATGACAAAGAACGAGACATGTACAGGGCTGAAAAGATGATGATTAGTCTACTTCAGCAAGCTATTAAAGAAGACATCTTTGTATTGCTTCAACATGACAAAACTTCAAAATCAATTTGGGATGCTCTTAAAATCAAGTTTGAAGGAAGTGAGAAGATGATTAAGAGTAAAAAGGCACTGCTTAAGAAAGAATTTGATCTATTCAAAAGTTTGCCAGGGGAAGACACAAAGAAATTGATTGAACGATATTGCCACTTAGTGCGTTCTATGTCCTTGCTAAGCATAACCAAAGATCGAGAAGAATGGGTCGACAAATTAGCTGATGCTTTACCTCAGAAAGAATGGGGTACATTTTTTATGATCTTAAAGAACACCGGAGTTTATGATGATTTGACGATTTCTCAGTTCATCGAGAAGATTGAGGGTCAAGATCTTGAATAGCAAAAGATTGCGAGGATGAATAATCCGAGTAATCAACAAGATGTGAAAATGTATTACTAAGGAAATGTTCAAGAGGTTGAAAAGAGTCCGAAAATTCAAACTGCTTTTAGTGCTGGAAACTCATCAGAAAATGTTGAACAAAGTCCAAATAGCAGCAGTGGATTTTCTTCATATCCAAGTGTTAATCCAAAGAGTTCAACTTCAAGTTTTCATTCTCAAAGTTCAAAAAGTGGAAATGGTTGTGTGATACAGTGCAACATTGCATTGAATCTTCCAGATGGTCAAAGTTTTTCTGAAGAAATTGCAAAAGATCACATGGCGTTACTTGCAACTGTGCTACAATCTTATAAAGGTTTGGTTGCAGGGAGGATCGGAAATCCTATGCTGACAAAAGAGGATTACGATCAGATAGATGCTGAAGAAATGGAGCTCATGGACATCAAATGGTGTCTAGCTAGTGTCTTGAGGTGAGCAGAAAAGTTTAAAATGATAACAGGGAGAAATGATTTTCTGTATGCACATGTGTCTACTTTGGGTTTTGATAAATCTAAAGTTACTTGTTTTCGATGCAGGGAGAAAGGTCATTTTAAAAGAGAATGCAAAAATCAAGAGGCTAGTGGAGCAAAGAATCCTTTTGGTAAAGATGATTATTATCGGAAAGCCATATATCAACAAGTTTCTCATCAACCATATCAACAAAAAGAAACACAAACTGCTCATGGGAAAATGATCGAAGATGCAAATAAGAAAGCTTATTTTGGTATCATTGATCAAGATGATGAGAAAATAGCTCCAAGTTTTAGTTGGAACAAATATATTTCACCTGATAGTAAAGCATGTTTAATAAATCAAGATGATGAAAAATTACTTGAGGGGTTCAGTTGGGATCAGTTTGCGGATGAGAATGGGAATTTTAAAGCTTTTATTGCAAAGTTAGTTCAAGAACCTGATCTATTTACAGAATGGATGAAAGCGATTGGTGTTCATGAGAATAATCAAGAAGAAAAATTTGTTTCATCCGATTAAAGTTCAGAAGAAGAAACTGTTGTTGTTCAAACTTCATCTGATTCTGATTATTCAGATGGTAGTTCTGAAAAGACATTAGACTTTGATCAAACACCATTTGATTCTAGTTCTTCAGATGAGAGTTCTGAGAAGAAAATAGATTTTGATCAATCACCAACTGATGACAGTAGTGATGATGAGGAAGAAAGACATATTAATGTTGCAAAAACTCATCTATCTCCTGAAAGTTTTCAATTTTATTTTGCAGATCGCTTGGAAAAGCTGAAGGAGAGACGTGCTGCAAAAGAACAAAAGAAAATGAAAAGTGAAAGTGTTGATAAAAAAGAAGAGACTATTCAAAATGAAGAAGTTAAAGCTGTGAAGGTGACTGAATCTGAAACAGTGATTGAGAATGAGAAAGTCATCGAAGTTGAAAAGATTGTGGAAGTTATCAAGCCTTTTTCAAAGTGTTTAGAATCTTGCAAGCAATGTACAAAAAAAGATGAGAAATTAGTTGAGTTTGAAAAGATGAAAGAACAATTGTTGTTCAATCTCAATTACATGAAAGAGTCGTATGATGTGCTAAACAGAACAGTAACTGGTCTTCAAAAGACAAATTCTGAAAGAGAAGATGCGTTGACTATGATGAATTCTGTGATAATGACAAAGCAGAAGGCGATAAATCATTACATAGAAGAATGTGCAAAGTTGCAGCGGGAGTTGGAAAATGAAAAGATAGAGAATGAGAGAATTAGATGTTTATTATAGAGTTATTCTAGTTTTGATTATCTCATTGATCGAATTTATCCAACTGTTGCAGGTTTTGAAGCATTTAAAGATGAGAAGCCAAAGAAGAAGGATACTGGTAAGAAACAAAGTGCTAGTTACAATAAGTGTCCGCCTCCGATTTGGGAAGGATATTCTCCTAGAAAACCGAATGAGGAGCAAGTCGAAAAAGCAGTCAATATAAAGTTAAAGTCTGATATAACCGATGAATTACCAGAAAACATTGACATCGTTTTTACATCGTCTGATACTGATCATGAGTCTGAGTTAATAAAAAAGGTGGTCGATCAGGTGTTGGATATAGATGAGGATTAGGAGTTAAAGTCTAAGTCAAAGTCCGAGTCTGGGTGTTCAAGTTCTTCCGTCAAAAGTCCGAGTTCGTCGGTCAACAATTCAAAGTCGTCGGTTAAAAGGGTTTACAATAAAGAATTCCTATTATCAAAATCTAATTTGAATGACGAAGCAATCAAAGTGGCATATACATTGATTGATTCAGACAAATTATATTCTGATAAGGAATTTCCAATAAGAAGTGTTAATTTTGAAAAGATCAAAAAGGTTTTCAAAATGATAGAAATCAATATTTCTGAAATAAAAGATGTAAATCTTAAAGAAAAACCTAAAAAGTACACTTCAAGAGTTCAACAACGGTAAAACAAGAAAAAAGGTTACGGTTCTGGTTCTGGTTTTCAAAAGAAACCAAACCATAACGGTAATTTCAAAAAGAAAGGTCTTGGGTTTATTCCACCAGAAAATTATAAAAATGAAAAATATGTCCGAGATTTTAAATCAAAAATGACATTTGTTTCAGGAACAAACTCGGAAGAAGAAGCAAAAAGCCCATTATGGAAACAATCAAACAGAGAATTCCTTGCCAAGAAGCAAGAGAGAATGGGGACTGGAGTTTTTCATAGAAAAGAGACTAGAATATGTTTCAGATGCAATGAAGCTGGTCATATTGCATGGAACTATCCTCAGACTATAAAGTCAAAACAGGGAGTCTCAGAAAAACTCAAAGAGAAAGTTGTTGAGAAAAATGAACCACCAACTGAAAAATTCAAAGTTTTTTAAAATTCAACATATGAAGTTGGTGAATGTTCAAAGAGATTTTACAGGAGAAGTATGAATTATGATAAACAAAAGTGGGTTGTTAAGAACTCTAAGGTAAAATCTGGCGATGAATCTGATTCCACAAAATCAGAGGAGCCACAAATTGAGATAAAACTGGAAACATCAGTACCTCCAATGGATGATGTTCATTTTCCACCATTGAGGGCTGAGAATTTTAAATCAAAGGTTGGGAAGGTTGAGATCTCGAATCAATTCTATTCTGAGAAGAAAGAATTTGATGTTGAGAAAGCTTTTAACGAAAATGTTAAAAAGATTTTTGGAAAAATGGTTGAGGGTAAAGTCAAAGGGGTAAAGGATTTTTATGAAACAAAGAAAGCAACTTTTTACCCAAGTGCAGGTGAGGAAGAAACATCCAAGTTTGGTGAGGCTTGGATGTCTGTTTTTCATAAGTAAAAATCAGGACTTACCGGAGCTCCCAGGTTTGTAAGCGTGGAGCAGGAATCGGCATCTTTCTTGAGAAATTCACAGGATGGTAACTGTGATATTTCGACTTACAAGTGCTTGAAAAAGGTTTTCACTTACAAAGTGGTAAATCAGGGACATTAAGTTGTACTTGATTTTCTACAAATGGTTGATAAAAACAATATGATGAACCCCTAACCTACAAGTGGTTTTATAAAATCAACAAAACTTATTTTCCGGAAAAATCATTTTGGTTAAAACAAACTTAAGTGTTTTGAAATCATAATGAGAAAATAGTTTGTTGTGAAGGGGAGTTCTGATTGTTTATGCCAAGTGGATGGCGAATTGAAGCGATTCGATATCCGTTGTCAATTTTACTTGTACAGTTTGTTTTCAAATTTCCTTAAATGTGTTTGCATTTTAGGGGGAGTAAGAATTTCAGAAAATCCAAAAACACTTGAAAATTTGAAAAAGTAAAAAACATGATAAATTGCAAAAATGAGTTTTGTTGTATAAAAGAGGAAATGATAGTACATCAGTGGACGATCACAGCATGCTAAAGAAATGGAAAGTTAAAATGTGATAAACGGTCTCACTGATGATGTGCCAGTAGGTTTTTACACCTTTAGTAGATTGTGACGAGATATAAACCTAAATTTCAAACTTACTTATATCGTGGGGAACATCTCTCGGATATATGGGTAACCCCCGAAATCTTGTTTGAAAGGTCCCTCTTTCTGAGATACTAGGTCTTTATGCTCAGTGATATCTGGGGTATTATCCTGGGACTTCTGATTTTGCAGAAGCAATGGCCTAGTCCACGGAGAATACTTTACGCTTGCTTGAAATATAGCGCCACCCTCAGCATAAAATGATGAGACAATAAAATTGCTAATCAATGCTGTTGTAAAAAAGATCCTCTAAAGGGGACACACCAAAAGTCGAGCCGTCATCTCTCTGCTGAACGGAAGTTCTGACCTGAGCTCTCACGGTTTTCGCAATTTAACCCCTTACAGATATCATCTGTGGTATACTCACCTGTAAGACTGAATAATGGGATCTGGATACGGGGAGTATATTCTGAGGTGGGACACATGATTAAGTTTAAGTGCTTAAGACATTAATCTTATATCTCGAATCAGTTGAACTTTGTGTGAAAATTTAAGTGGATCAATATACTAACAATCTAAGTGAATCGTTTAGAACTTAAAATGTTTAATGCTTAACGGTGTTGGTGTTTTGTCTAAAAACTGATATGATCCTCTTACACAAACTCACAAAAATAGTGTCTGTAAATATTTCTTTACTGCATTTCATTTCATTATAAAATCCAAAAGGATTTTAGTTAGCATAAATTTTGAAAAATTCAAAAAGATTTTAGTGTGTTTTAGCAAAAATTTTGAAAAATCCAAAAAGATTTTCGACAACTGATGTTGGAGAGCTGATTTTCAAAATTCCAAGTGCTAAACATGATGAGCATGTGGTGAGGGGGAGTGTGTTTTAAATGAAAAAAAGATTTTGAATAATTGTCTACATGTGGTTATCAGAAATTATCATTAATAAATCATTATGTTTTAATCTGAGAGAGAGTCTGGATAGATAAAGTTGTAAATTGTTAAATTTGTGAAATTTATTTCTGGGTTAAGAATGTGCAGGTTTAGTCAGGTTTCGATTATGAACCTGAAGAATGTGATAGAAAGCCAGGTTCCCATAACTGAGGTCTATGTGATTTCAACATGCCAGACTGCGATCCCAGCAAATCGAAAGGGGGAGTCTGAAGACATCTGAATAGATAAGATTGTTAATGCTGAAGAGGAGAAAGAGATACAGTTTGAGGATGCTTACACGTCAAAGAGAATGATCAGACTGATAAAGACTGAAGGTTGAAGACTCGACACTTAAGACTCGTCAACATCCGAGGGGGAGTCTGTTAGTGCATACGTCTGCTGACTTCGTCTTGTATCGAGTCTTGCATTGTTCAGAGCACAAAGTTCAAGAAATCAAGTCAAGAAGCTGATTCCGCTCGAACTGCTTATTTCGCTTGAATGTGTAATTGTTGTTATTTCGCTCGAAATGTGATTTCGCTTGAGGCTGTTTCAAGCGAAATCAGAGAGTCTATATATAGGTGTAGGTCTAGTTCATTTGGAGCGAGATTAGAAAGTGTGTTTCCGACGGCGAAGCTCTGTCGAAGTGTCTTCAGATCTGTAATAGCCTCAGAATCAATATACAAGATAGTTTAAAGTGATATCTTGCTGAATTCAACTCATTATGTCTGTTTCCGCCTTTCATTTTGAGTAGAACACCTCTGACCGACTCATTTCGGGTTCGACAACGATCCTACAAAATTCATATATTTTCAGCGAAAATATATATTTTATATTAAAAGGTATGTTTTATTTCGAAAACATTATTAAACCCTTTTAATGACGTGTTCCACCCCCAAAATATATATAAAATAGTAGAAAGAGGGGCTTAGTGACACTCACCTTTGGGTGCGTAGTTTAATACCGCAATCCCAGAAATTGATTTTTATATATGTGTCCTAATATAGAAACAATTCTAAATCAATATACACAAAAATCCTAAGTTTCTCCATTTCTTAGAATTATCACATAACTTTGAGATTTTCTCGAAAAGTTGTCATTTTTGATTATGTTGGCGTGTTAATATATATGAGTCCATATATATATTTATATAAAATTTTACGATTTGAACGATTTTATTGGTGACCATTATTGTGTAAATCCGTTAACTCTCCCGTTTATACGTAATATATTTACGATTTGCGCGCAGTTTTGTATACACATAAACGTTCACAGAATTTAATACCGATCACGCAAAATATTACTAACTTATCTATTTTATCATTTTTAAAGCAATTATGCATAAAACATCTTATAAGTACCAAATTTCATGCTCGACAAACAAATTACACATCTAACGCAGTTTTACCGTTTCTACCACACAAAACGTACATGCATACATACATAATCTAAATTTCCTATTATTAGATTAACACTTAACATATTATCACATTTACATGTCTAAATCACTTAACACATTTTATCACAAAAGATTCACTCAAAATTCACCCATACTAATGTTCATTGAAAAATGCGTATTTTAGCGATTCGGTAACGTTTTCGGGCGTCGGAAGTCACGTGACCAACCAAACACCAAGTAAGATTGAAATTAGTTAAAATACTTATTTTTAAACTAAAAATATTAGTTTATTTACTGATCTAAATCAGTTTTATAAAAATCATGCGAAAAGCCGATTTTTGACCGTTTTAACGCATAGTTTTGCGTTAAACTTAACCGTAACCATCCCAACTCAAAACGACTTGATATTTTAACACAATACATGTTATTTACTGATTAAAATAGTGATTACATTCAGATTAGTGCAGTTTTTATTTAAGTCACATAACTCATGCGATTTCACATATTTTACAACTTTTAATGCACCAAGTACAACTTACAAAGCTAGCAAACATTATGACAAGGTTACATATCATTAAACACTTCAAAATAACTTTATTTTAAGGTTTATAATCTGATATAAAACTATTTTTATCATAACATCATTTATCCATCATTTTATGTACATACACCCACATGCATGACTATGTACAAGCACTTAATGCACGTATATCACATCATCATTAACATGTATGGACTAAATGCATCTAGACATGCCTTTAACTTATGTTCATATATCCAAAATTAATATCATCTTCATATGATCATCATCATCTAATCATTCAACATAAATGCAAGTCACATTCCTTCACATTTATGAACTAACAACAAATTTTGTGTGCATGCATATATATATATATATATATATATATATATACATGGCTCACACATACATACATATTCATATGCTTCCAAATTTATACTTTTCATGTATTCATTTCAATCATCAAACAACTTTTTAGAACATTCCAAGATCACACTTGGATTCTTACATGCATCCTACTTTTCATGTAACTCAAGAATCTTTCAACAAAAATCAAAAAGACAATTACTTAGACACACATATATACCTACGGCCATACATATACATACATACTCATCCATTTCATTTTTCTTTAAAAACCCATTTGTTTAAGTTTCAAGTTTATGTTTAGATTCAAGAACAAGAGAAACTTCCATCATTATTTAAGATCATCAAGAATCAAAACAAGATTTATGAAATAAACTTTATACCTTCAAGATTTTAGATCGGTTTTTGAGAATAGATGATGAGATGGAGGTTGTTCTTGCTTGAAATCACTTCCAAACACCCTTTTTAGCTTGAAATCATCTTGAAAGAACCTTGAATCTTCATGAAAACAGTTTAAAATTTTTGAATCTGGGTGTTTAGAGGGGGTTTCGGCCGAGATTTTCAAGAGGAAGAGAGAGAGAGTGATGTTTGATCTTGTATGGATTGTATGGAGTATGTAGGAGGTGGAAATAATTATGTTTATGGTTCCAAGGTACACTTGTCTAATTGGAAGCAAAAAGGAAAAAGGTGGGAAGCCATATGGCCGCCACCTATCCCTCTCTCTCTTATATATACACATTACACATATAAATATACATATACATATAGAGTTTAGTGATTAAAACAGGTATTTTACTGGTTACCGGGTATTTTATCTAGCGTTTTAATCTCGTTTTTGTGCGTTTTAAATTATTTTTATCATTCTATAAAAATAATCACTTAAAATTATTACTGAAATAATTACCAGTTGCCTCGACTGGCTACTTTGTCGGTATTTGGCAGTATGCGCGCTGTGCTGCGCGGTACACGTTTAAAATCGCAAAAATAGGAATTTAAGAGTTTTTATTTATTTTTGTCATTCTTTAAGAATAAACTTATCAAATTATTGCTAAGATGATTTTCAGTTGCCTTGTCGGGCCGTGTTGACAGTATTTTGCCGGTATACGCGCTGCATTACGCGGTACGCGCTTAAACTCGAAAAATAGAGTTTCTTAGCGTTTTAATTTATTTTTCCTCACGAATAGGATTAAAATTATTATTATAATCATAACAGACTATTTTTAGGATTTTAACATTGTCCGGTTGGTCACCGACGTTCGTTTCGCATTTTAACCGTTACACGATAAGCGTTTATCTTACCGTTGCCAACATAATTTTTATCAAAGTTTAATTTTATCAATACACTAAATTTCACATATAAACATCATAATCAGTAAAATATAGTCCTGTTACCTATTCACAATACGTGCTACAATTGTACGGTACGGCCTGAAAAGCCGGGTGTCACAGAGTACCCACGTCATCAGTTTGGTCAAACAATGCATAAACATGAATAAATGAATCAAGACATGAATGTAAGTTGTTAGGACAAGTTAGTACACTTCTTCAAGTCCCAACCGTAACCCGATCTTGGACTCAAGTGGTTAATACCCCTAAAACACAAGGACTCAAAAACTAATTTTCTCTTCTTAATTATATTAATAATTATTTTTATTTTAACATGGTTGTGCTCCATTGCAGGCATATGATGAAGCCATCTTTGAGTTAGGCACACTTGTATAGGATTCTTACAAAGATGGTTTGTTGTATTTTACTCGTTCTGCTTACAATAGTTTTAAGTATCTGTATTGCACTATGCCCTTATAGTATGATGACTATTTGTGATAATTTGATTTTATGTATCATACTAATTTCTATTAATGGTTAGTTGTTGCATCTACTTCTGTATGTTGTCATGAACATGTTCGTAAAACACAAACACAATGCATCGCTCCCGCTATTCGGGTCATCAATGTGTTGCTTAATGCCCAACCACCATCAAGAAGGTGAATAGGAGTATACTTTTGGTAATTAGATGTAATAGATGATATTATAACTATATGAGTTTACAGTCTCATGTTGTTGATTATTCGTTTCCCCCGTAATAATGTGCGGGTGTCAACACTAGTTGTTTTTAAAATTCATAAGAATGAACTGACATTTATGTCGTTGTGGTTTGACCAATTTTGTCACTTTCATCAAACATTATTTTTTTTTTCTCACATCCGGGTAATATATCAGTTTGATGTGGATCTAACAGTTTTCATTATCATTGAAACGATGATAGGATGATTGTCGGCGAGCAACGAAGGAGGTGATGATGACGGTGGTGGTGGATGGAGGAGGTGGTAGTGGTGGATCGAAGAAGAGGAGGAGGTGGATGTAGTTGAGGTCAGGGTTGAAGTGATGGTTTAAAAAATGGAGTTGGATTTAATTTTATCCAACCCATAACACTCGTAACTTCATCATGTTTCTGTTCAATAACGACTCGAATGCGTTTTCTCCAAACAATTCACGTTACATATCAACCCAACAACACATGTGGTGTGGTGATGACGGTGGTGGTGGATGGAGGAGGAGGAGGAGGTGGTGGTGGTTATAACGGTGGTGGATGCGCCCACACTTATTTTCCAAAACCATGAGGCCGCCTTTCACTAGGGTATTCAAGATCGGATTATCCGGTTTTCGGATATTCAAAAATTTCGAATAGTGAATATTAATATCTGAATCCGTATCCAAAATTTTGGATATTCGTATCTGAAATTTCGGAAGCGGATTCGGATATCCAAACGGATATCCGAATTTGTAAAAAAAATAAAAAATATCGTTTCGTACATAGATTAAAAGGCTAAATTGCACTTTTCATCCTTGATGTTTCAATGTTTCGACAGGCGTTGTCCTTTAACTTTAAAAATTACACTATATGTCCTTTATGTTTGCAATCATTAACGGGCGATGTCCTTTCAGCTAAACCCAGTTAACTTTTTTATGTTGAAACCTTTCACGTGTAACTTTGTAAAACTCCTTAACAGTAGGGACCATTTGTGCAATATTCAAATTATGTTTTAAATGAAACTACTCCGGCAAAACACCTAATTCTCCGGCCATCTTCTCCGGTCATCTTCTCCAGTGACCTATTTTTCATCTTTCTCCGGCCACCTTCTCCGGCCATCATCTCCAGTCATCTTCTCCGGTGACCTAAGTTTACAACTTCACATGATCCAAAAGCTTCTTCCGGTCATGTCAAATTTCAATCTGGAAAAAATAATTGAGTTGGACACGGAAGCTCGATACACAGGTATATGATGGCAAATTTGGTATTTTTTGTTGTTTTTTCTTTAATTTTATATATATATATATATATATGTATATGTATATAGGGGAAGGCTATACAAAAAACCCACTTGAATTGTGTAAACTCAAGAAACTTTGTAAAAAAACCCATGTAACATTTTTATTTTTTCTAAAAAAAAAAGGAAATGTAATATACATATATTTGAACATTTTTATAAAAATTAAACAAAAAAACACAGAGTAGTTTTTTTTTTTAAATGTTAAAAATTTCATGTTACATAAAATATATGTCCAAAAAAATGTAGCATACAAATTTTGAATATTTTTTAAAAAAAAAACCTAGTAGGCATTTTTTCATTTTTTTCATAAAAATGTTCAAGTAATTTATGTTACATTCCCTATTTTTTAAGAAAAAAAATAAAAATGTTACATAGGGTTTATTTGGGTTTTCTCAACTCACATCGGTTTTCAATTTATCTTTCCCATATATATATATATAGTTTTACAAATAGTTGATTTATATATATGATTATAGGGATGTCACAAGGGGCTAAAGTTTCAAATTGTTGGATATACCGAAAGGAAATGCAGGTGAATTTCAAACGTCATGTATGAATATTTTTCATCTCATCATTCGGTTTAATTAGATTGGAAATTATTTTGTGGCTTACATTCGTTTTAATTAGTCTTTACAAGGCTTGCATTCCAGATGTTCACAGAAGCTGTGATTATTGTTCTTTTGTATTGTGCTTAGCTTGTTATCACGAGATGCATGACGGATACTTGTATTCGAAGATTGAAAGTTTGAAAGAGACAAAAATGATTAGAACCAAACGTTCAAAAAACAAACCTTGGAGATTTTTATCCGAGGGGCGTATAAGCTGTCCACCTAAGCATATCGGTGGCTGTGACAGAGGACTTTTTTGTTTAACGTCTTTCTACCGGTTATATCTCACGAAAGATCTAGAAGAAATCGCACAGTGTTTACTTCGTCATATTCACCTCAAGAAACTGAACGAGCTATCCGATCATCTTCTCCGGCATAGCGAACATGGGGAGGGATCAGATAGCCCGTTCAGTTTCTTAAGGTGAATACGACAAAGTAAACGTTGTGCGCTTTCTTCTAGATCTTTCATGAGATATAACTGGTAGAAAGACGTTAAACGCAAAAGACCTCTGTCATAGCCACCGATATGCTTAGGTGGACAGCTTATACGTCGATCGGATAAAAATCTCCAAGGTTTGTTTTTTGAACATTTTGTTCTAATCATTTTTGTCTCTTTCAAATTTTCGATCTTCGAATGCAAGTATCTGTCATGCATCTCGTGATAACAAGCTAAGAACAGTACAAAAGAACTATAATCACAGCTTCTATGAACATCTGGAATGCAAGCCTTGCAAAGACTCATTAAAACCAAATGTAAGCCTCAAAATAAATATAAATCTAATTAAAACCGAATGATGAGATGAAGAGTATTCATAAACGACATTTGAAATTCACCTGCATTCACTTTCAGTATATTCAACAATTTGAAACTTTAGCCCCTTGTGACTTATCCCTATAATCATATATACAAATCAACTATTTGTTAAACTATATATATATATATATATAGGGGAAATATATATTGAAAACCAATGTGAGTTGAGAAAACCCAAATAAACCCTATGTAACATTTTTATATTTTTTCTAAAAAAATAGGGAATGTTATATAAATGTACTTGAACATTTTTAGGAAAAAATGAAAAAAACGCCTACTAGTTTTTTTTAAATATTCAAAATTTGTATGCTACATTTTTTTTGGACATATATATTAGGTAACATGAAATTTTTAACATTTTTAAAAAAAAAACTACTCTGTGTTTTTTTGTTTTTTTTTTAATAAAAAAATGTTCAAATATATGTATATTACATTTCCAATTTTTTAGAAAAAATAAAAATGTTACATGGGTTTTTACAAAGGTTTCTTGAGTTTACACAATATATATATATATATATATATATATATAGTTATACAAATAGTTGATTTGTATATATGAATCATAGGGATATGGCACAAGGGGCTAAAGTTTCAAATTGCTGGATATACTGAAAGGGAATGCATGTGAATTTCAAACGTCATTTATGAATATTCTTCATCTCATCATTCGGTTTTAATTAGATTTGTATTTATTTTGAGGCTTACATTCAGTTTTAATTAGTCTTTGCAAGGCTTGCATTCCAGATGTTCACAGAAGCTGTGATTATTGTTCTTTTGTACTGTGCTTAGCTTGTTATCACGAGATGCATGACGTATACTTACATTCGAAGATCGAAAATTTGAAAGAGACAAAAATGATTAGAACCAAACGTTCAAAAAACAAACCTTGGAGATTTTTATCCGATGGACGTATAAGCTGTCATCCTAAGCATATCGGTGGCTGTGACAGAGGTCTTTTGCGTTTAACGTCTTTCAACGTGTTATATCTCATGAAAGATCTAGAAGAAAGCGCACAGTGTTTACTTCGTCGTATTCACCACAAGAAACTGAACGGGCTATCCGATCATCTTCTCCGGCATAGCGAACATGGGGAAGGATCAGATAGCCCGTTCAGTTTCTTGAGGTGGATACAACAAATTAAACGATGTGCGCTTTCTTCTACATCTTTCATGAGATATAACCGGTAGAAAGGCGTTAAACGCAAAAGACCTCTGTCATAGCCACCGATATGCTTAGGTGGACAGCTTATACATCCATCAGATAAATATCTCCAAAGTTTGTTTTTTAAACGTTTGGTTCTAATCATTTTTGTCTCTTTCAAATTTTCGATGTTCGAACGCAAGTATCCGTCATGCATCTTGTGATAACAAGCTAAGAACAGTACAAAAGAACAATAATCACATCTTCTGTGAACATCTGGAATGCAAGCGTTGCAAAGACTAATTAAAACCGAATGTAAGGTACAAAATAAATATAAATCTAATGAAAACCGAATGATGAGATGAAGAATATTCATAAATGACTTTTGAAATTCACCTGCGTTCCCTTTCATATATCTAGCAATTTGAAACTTTAGCCACTTGTGACATATCCATATAATCATATATACAAATCAAATATTTGTTAAACTATATATATATATATATATATATATATATTGGGGATGGACCATGAGAAAACTAGTTTAAATGAGAAAACAAAAACAAACTAACTAAAAAAGCATAAAAAACATACCAAAATTTTTTTTTACAATTCTTTATAAAAAAATTGCTATTTTTTATTTATGGAAAAAAAATTCAAAAAAAAAAATTGTTGTATTGCATATGTGCATTAATACGGATATAATGCACATGTTTAGTACACATATAATGCAAATGTGCAGTACAAAAAAAAATTTGAAATATTTTTATATATAAAAAATAGCGATTTTTTTATAAAAATTTGGTATTTTTTAGCTTTTTTTAGTTAGTTTTCTAGTTTTCTCATGATCCTCTGCCTATATATATATATAGAGGGGAAAGATAAATCAAAAACCAATGTGAGTTGAGAAATCCCAAATAAACCCAATGTAACATTTTTATTTTTATTTTCTAAAAAAATAGGGAATGTAACATAAATGTACTTGAACATTTTTATGAAAAAAATGAAAAAAAAACGCCTACTAGTTTTTTTTTTAAATATTCAAAATTTGTATGCTACATTTTTTTTGGATATATGTATTATGTAACATGAAATTTTTAACATTTTTTTTAAACTACTCTGTGTTTTTTTTTTTTTTTTCTTTTAAAAAAATATTCAAATACATGTATATTACATTTCCTATTTTTTATAAAAAATAAAAATGTTACATGGGTTTTTTACAAAGGTTTCTTGAGTTTACGCAATATATATATATATATGTATATAGTTTTACAAGTAGTTGATTGTTATATATGATTATAGGGCTATGTCACAAGGGGCTAAAGTTTCAAATTGCTGGATATACTTAAAGGGAATGCAGGTGAATTTCAAACGTCATTTATGAATATTCTTCATCTCATCATTCGGTTTTAATTAGATTTGTATTTATTTTGTGGCTTACATTCGGTTTTAATTAGTCTTTGCAAGGCTCGCATTCCAGATGTTCACAGAAGCTGTGATTATTGTTCTTTTGTACTGTGCTTAGCTTGTTATAACGAGATGCATGACGGATACTTGCATTAGAAGATCGAAAATTTGAAAGAGACAAAAATGATTAGAACCAAACGTTCAAAAAACAAACCTTGGAGATTTTTATCCGATGGACGTATAAGTTGTCCACCTAAGCATATCGGTGGCTGTGACAGAGGTCTTTTGCGTTTAACGTCTTTCTACCGGTTATATCTCACGAAAGATCTAGAAGAAAGCACACGGCGTTTACTTCTTCGTATTCACCTCAAGAGACTGAACGGGCTATCCGATCATCTTCTCCGGCATAGCGAACATGGGGAAGGATCGGATAGCCCCTTCAGTTTCTTGAGGTGAATACGACAAAGTAAACGTTGTGTGCTTTCTTCTACATCTTTCCTGAGATATAACCGGTAGAAAGACGTTAAAAACAAAAGACCTCTGTCACAGCCACCGATATGCTTAGGTGGACAGCTTATACATCCATCGGATAAAAATCTCCAAGGATTGTTTTTTGAACGTTTGGTTCTAATCATTTTTGTCTCTTTCAAATTTTCGATCTTCGAATGCAAGTATCCATCATGCATCACGTTATAACAAGCTAAGAACAGTACAAAAGAAGAATAATCACAGCTTCTGTGAACATCGGGAATGCAAGCCTTGCAAAGACTAACTAAAACCGAATGTAAGCCAAAAAACACAAATCTAATTAAAACCGAATGATGAGATGAAGAATATTCATAAATGACGTTTGAAATTCACTTACATTCCCTTTCAGTATATCCAGCAATTTGAAACTTTAGCTCCTTGTGGCATATCCCTATAATCATATATACAAATCAACTATTTGTTAAACTATATATATATATATATATATATAGGGGAAAGATAAATCGAAAACCAATGTGAGTTGAGAAAACCCAAATAAACCCTATGTAACATTTTTTTTTCTAAAAAAATAGAGAATGTAAGATAAATGTACTTGAACATTTTTATGAAAAAAATGCCTACTAGTTTTTCTTTTTTTTTAAATGTTCAAAATTTGTATGCTACATTTTTTTGGACATATATATTATGTAACATGAAATTGTTAACATTTAAAAAAAAAACTACTCTGTGTTTTTCTGTTTAATTTTATAAAAATGTTCAAATATATGTATATTACATTTCCTATTGTTTTAGAAAAAATAAAAAAGTTACATGGGTTTTAGGTTTCTTGAGTTTACACAATATACATATATATATATATATAGTTTTACAAATAGTTGATTTGTATATATGATTATAGGGATATGTCCAAGGGGCTAAAGTTTCAAATTGTTGGATATACTGAATCGGAATGCAGGTGAATTTCAAACGTCATTTATGAATATTCTTCATCTCATCATTCAGTTTTAATTTGATTTGTATTTATCTTCATCTCATCATTCGGTTTTAATTTGTCTTTGCATGGCTTGCATTCCATATGTTCACAAAAGCTGTGATTATTGTTCTTTTGTACTGTGCTTAGCTTGTTATCACGAGATGCATGACAGATACTTACATTCGAAGATCGAAAATTTGAAAGAGACAAAAATGATTAAAACCAAACGTTCAAAAAACAAAACTTGGAGATTTTTATCCGATGGATGTATAAGTTGTCCACCTAAGCATATCGGTGGCTGTGACAGAGGTCTTTTGCGTTTAACATGTTTCTACCAGTTATATCTCACGAAAGATCTAGAAGAAAGCGCACAACGTTTACTTCGTCGTATTCACCTCAAGAAACTGAACGGGTTATCCGATCATCTTCTCCGGCATAGCGAACATGGGTAGGATTGGATAGCTCGTTCTGTTTCTTGAGGTGAATACGACAAAGCAAACGATGTTCGCTTTCTTCTAGATCTTTCATGAGATATAACCATAGAAAGACGTTAAACGCAAAAGACCTCTGTCACAGCCACCGATATGCTTAGGTGGACAGCTTATACGTCCATCGGATAAAAATCTCGAAGGTTTGTTTTTGGAACGTTTGGTTATAATCATTTTTGTCTCTTTCAAATTTTCGATCTTCGAATGCAAGTATCCGTCATGCATCTGGTGATAACAAGCTAAGAACAGTACAAAAGAACAATAATCACAGCTTTTGTGAACATCTGGAATGCAAGCCTTGCAAAGACTATTTAAAACCGAATGTAAGCCACAAAATAAATATAAATTTAATTAAAACCGAATGATGAGATAAAGAATATTCATAAATGACATTTGAAATTCACCTGCATTCCCTTATATATATATATAGGGGAAAGATAAATCGAAAACCAATATGAGTTGAGAAAACCCAAATAAACCCTATGTAAAATTTTTATTTTTTTTTCTAAAAAAAGGGTACGTAACATAAATGTACTTGAACATTTTTATGAAAAAAATGAAAAAAACGCCTACTTTATGTCAAAAAAATGTTCAAAATTTGTATGCTACATTTTTTGACATATATATTATGTAACATGAAACTTTTAACATTTAAAAAAAACTACTCAGTATTTTTTTTTGTTTTTCTTTTATAAAAATGTTCAAATATATGTATATTACATTTCCTGTTTTTTTTAGAAGAAATAAAAATGTTACATGGATTTTTTACAAAACTTTCTTGAGTTTACACAACTCAAGTGGGTTTTCTCTATAGACTTCCCCTATATAACATGAATATATATATATATATATATATATATATATATATATATATATATATATATACTAGTCGTTTACCCGCGCGATGCGGCGGGAAACATATCACTTAGATTGGTGAGTTTAGAGCTATATACGGGGCGGTTCGGTTTTGAGCCATAACCAAAACCAAATTCGCGATGCAACGACAACACTTGGTAGTAATTCAAAGGGTGAAACTTTGTAATACGATACTCGTTTTTTTGTTAGTTTATTGATCATCTCTTGATACATTGTATAGTACTCAAACGAAAATGTAATTAGATGACAAATAAAAATACAGTTATGTCCATGGTTACAAACCCACAATTTGTGTTGTATAAATTTTAAACATATACGTGGATCCATCACATATTCAATAGGAACCGATTCAAGATGGTTAATCTTCTAAGTGATAGACATGTTGAATGGGTTAGCCCCATTTCAGCAAATGCAAAGGCGTCGCAACTTAAACCCACAGCCTACATAGCTTATTCTCACATGTAAAGGCGCCACAACTTAAGCCCCATTTGAACTGTTGACAATGGAGACAATTTACAGCGCAATACTCGATTTTTATTAGTTCACTCACGGTAGATTGTTGTGGTATCTATGTCATGAACCTTACAAATCTCATTAACTAAACACAAATAAGAAAATATTAATCATAAACGTAGTAATTTAAAAATACAAATCTGAAACCCGAATTAAAATTATTAGTCATAATCATAGTAATATATGGAGGGTTGTACCTTTAAATCAGCTTAATCGAAAAATTATTATTGTTGAAATAACGTAGTTTTTATTCTCATATATGACACTAATAACGAATTAGTTTATAATAGATTTTGAGAAAAAGTCTTTTGATCAACTGGCCCATGTCAACCATTAAAAAGGTGTCATGTATTAACGTGAATCTGCTTATCTACCAGCCTTTTTGCCACCATTGTCAATAATCCGTAGGGTAAAAGGAAAAGAATAAAGGTCAACATCGTTAATTCACGAAACCCCTAAATCATCTTATATATTATTTGGATGTTTTAGTACTCATCTTTGACTCACCAGTTAACTAAAATCTTAAAACTTTGTATCAAAAGTGTTATAGGTCAACCAGATTGACCCATCTGAACCTACAGAAAAATTACTTGTTTTGATCTAAACCCAATTACTCAGGATATTCCACACTATTTTTATTTATTTTTTGTTTTTTTTAATGGCAACGTTTACACACTCCTAAATTACACCTTTGGAAGATTGGCTAGTAATATTGCTACTATCCCAACTCCAATTGACCAAACCAATATTGCTAGACAGAATTAATCATACAAGATATGTTTAGTTTATCAATTATTACTATTGATTAAACATCCCCCAATAATCTAAGCAATTATTTCATGGTTCAAAAGCCCTTATTCACTCAAACAGCAAAAGTGACATTTGGGTCACAAAACATGATTTGTCCTTCTACAACCCCGTGAATCAACTGAACTTTTATCAAAAGTAGCAAATCTAGCTGAAACAAAAAACTATATATAAAGTCATTTAAACATACAAACATTGATCTTTGAAGAGCCAAAAGAACGGGCAGGTTGACAACAACAGCAACAAAGCCGTCTGCAACATCCAAACAGAATCTGGTTTAATCCGAAGATGATATATACCGTTTGCAAGTTAATTATAAGAACAAAACAACCTTAACATACCTTAACCTCCTCAAACAATTTCTTCTCCCATATATAGAGCTTATGCAAAGTCGAAAGATTTTTAGACCTCGTTCTTAACTCTACATCGACATCAGCAAGATCAGAGCTCTTAGAAGCTGCTGCTGCTGCTGCTAGTGACGGTAAAAATTTGTTCAACATTTTTGAAGAAACTGATTCATAGCTACATATCATGATAAAAGTCAGCACTTTTGATGATTCTAAGTAAAATCTGTATGAAAGTAATACAATTTACAATAAAAATTGGACCTTGATAAGCTGCGTGTTTTCGGTTGTGTGGAACCTTTCCAACTTCAAGAATCTTTGCTAGTTCATTCCCGGATTCTGAAGCGCGATCGAATTGGATTTAAATTTCCTTTACAACTTCAGCATCGCTATGAAACTCAAGAAGCGGTTTTTCACCTCTAGGATTCAAACGCACTTTCATACGATTCAAACGGCAACAGATAAACAAATTGAATATAGTAGGTGCTTTAAATATGATTATAGAAACAAAAATAACCATAAAAACAAAATTAGCACTAAAAACCACCCATAAACCCCTAAAAACCACCCATAAACCCCTAAAATTTGCCCAAAAAAAATGAAACTTCATAGAACAAACAACATACATTGCCCGTACAAATGGAAAAATAAAAGCTCATGTAGAAGAGCAAAATCAATCAAAATTCTGATTGAATCGTTCCTGTAGAACCCCTTGGGGAAGGTTCATTCCAGATGGGTTCACATGAATTATCGATTGAGTCATGCTGATCGACTTCTGTCTCTGTGTTCGTAACCGCCCAAACCTATAAGCCTGTTCACCCATTCTGACCCGTTAAACTATTTTCCCCTACCCATTCTGACTCGCTACTGTTGATTCTCGTTTATTCTTTGGCCCATAAAGACCCTTTAGAAACCTGCTTATTACCCAAACTAACCTACCACAGCATAATAAATGCCCATAATGACCCAAAGTTTGATATGCAGGTCTAGTTTGCCAGCCTAACCAAGCTATAAAATAGTTTGATACGCGAATAATCTTGAAAAAAACATTTGTTTGAATATATAGGTTGTACATTTTTTATGACCAAAGAAACTTGTATTTGATCATTTCAAGCCGGTTTTATTAGGCCTTGTACTTTCTAACGACTATGAATGCCAAAGCACGAGCTTTAACTTGATGGGTGATGGGTCAAGCCTACTTTTTGCCATTTGCGGGTTCAGTACTTTCAGTTCGGTACCAGTATTTTGATTTGATTTACCTTCGAATGCCAGTACCGTACCGAGCACTTTCGATTTTTTTGCGATTTTCAGGATCGGTGCTTTTGGTACCGGTACGGCACCGAGCACATCCCTAGTTACAAATTCACTCCGTTTATGTTCATCTATGCCATAGCAAAGTTTACCATGGTTTCTTTCATGGAAATACTAAAAAAAGGCAAAGCAAACATGTGCGAACCGGGCCTCTGGACAGTAGATCTGTAAATTTAGAGATTTACTGTAGTAAATCTTAAAAGTTAGGGATTGGCGATGAGGATAGGGATGCTGATGTGGAAGTGAAATTGGATAATATGGTGTATTTTCCCTATAACTTAGAGATGGGGATGGGGCAACCATGGTCAGCTTACCAAATTGAGACTATGGATGAAATAATATTAAAGCAGCAAGAAAAAGATTAGGCATTAATTTAACACCCAAACCAATACATGACCCATATCAACAATTTTAACATCAGGTCACCAAATTTGACCCTGTTTTATTTTAATTTGTTACACTTTGACCTTCAAATCTTCATTTGTGAACTTTGAGTCCACACGACATACTCACTGTATGTTACAACAGTCAATGGAAGATTAGACTTTGATTCATTCAAAAAGGTCCTCTGCCATTGAAATTAGTTTTAATGCAGCATAAGAATGTAAAAGACCTTTTAAGATTTTAGATACCAGAAGCTGCTATACTTTGACCCATTTAGTTTCAATTCAATACACTAAGACAAAATTAAACTTTCAATTTTAATTTGCCATATATTGATCCGCTTCATTTTAGATCCCTACAGGCTACATCTTGACGCATTTGATCCGTTTCATTTATGAATCACTACATTTATAGATCCAATTTAGACACAAACCTTCCACAAAGCTTATTGCTTTATCAAAAACAAATGTAAGCAGCTACGAAAAAAAACACTATAAACAATAATCTTATGCATCATTCATCCCCAAACAAGCCCAATAAAAGTATTCAGTGAAATGCTTCACACAAATAAACCAACTACCAAGTAAAAATACAAATCTGAAGGCATAAAAAATAACAAATGATGTCAGCATTTAACATGAAAAGTAGATCAAAATGTCTAATAATTTGAAAACTGATGTACAATAGAAAAATCTTGAAATAATCATTAAAATTTGCTAATTAAATCAGTTGAATCAATTAATTTTTCATCTAAATCTCCGAAAACTATTTTAAATTAGAAAGATTGCACAAAATAACCACCAATTACATGTAACAAAAACCCTAACTAAAAAACCCAAATTAGAAAAATTTGCAAATAAAAAGAAAGAAAAAACATGCGCCTTTGGTGGAAGTGTGACGGTGTTTCCTTGTCTTCTTGATGCCGTTCCTGTGAGCCTTGTAAGACTGGTTATGTGCGGTGTGGTTCTACGATTTCGCCATTTCTCACGCACTGGTTTCACCAACAATTAAAACAAATTAACACACATACAAATCGATTGATAATACTCAACTTATATAGAGATCAGAAGCTGGAAACAGGGTTTTAGATTGAGAAAAATGGTGAGAGTGATACCTGTTTGGCGGCTGCTGCTGCTGGTGGAGAAAGAGATTAGGGAGAGAGAGAATTGTGAGAGAATTGAGAGTGGAATCTGAATTTCAAAATTCAAAGCATGGAGCCAAATAGATTCAGTGAAATCTGTGACCACCAGCTTTGCAAAGAAAAGAAGGAAAGGAGTGCTTCTCTCTTCTCTCTATGTGTGGATCATGATCCGTGTGAAAATAATGGACGGTAGATCATGATCTATGTGAAGTGATGGACGGTAGGATGATATGTGTGTTTTTGTTTGAGTTAGTAAGGGTATTATTGGAAAGTGAGGTTATAAATGTGTTTGTTTGTGCTTAAAAACTTGTACATTGTGCATTAAAGGTGTTTTAAGGAAATTTTTATGGACTTTAAGAAGTCCTTCTAATATGTATTATAAAGTAGTATAGATATATATATATATATATATATATATATATATATATATATATATATATAGGGAGAAAACCATGCGAGAACCACCTCTTATTGCGAGAATCGCGAGAACCAATGTGAACACAACTAAAAATGCTTAAAAATAGCTAAAAATCACACAAAAAAATTTTTTATGAATTTTTTAATATTTTTTATAAAAAAAATCGCTACTTTTCGAAGCAAAAAAAAAAATTTTAATTTTTTTTTTTTAGAATTTTTGCTTCTAAAAGTAGCGATTTTAACATAAAAAATATTAAAAATTCAAAAAAAAATTTAGATTTTTTTTTTGATTTTTTTAGATTTTTTTAGGTTTTTTGGGGGTTTAGTTTTTAGCATTTTAGCTTGGGGGGGGGGGGGTTAGGTTTTTGGGGGGTGGGGGAGGGGGGTTTAGGTTTTTTTTTGGGGGGGGGGGGGGGGTGGGGTTAAGTTTTTTTTAGGTTTTTTTTTAGCATTTAGCTTGGGGGGGGTTAGGTTTTTTTTGGGGGGGGGGGGGGGGTGGGGGGGTTTAGGTTTTTTTGGGGGGGGGGGGGGGTTAGGTTTTTTTAGGTTTTTTTTTAGGATTTTTTAGCTATTTAAGTTGTGTTCACATTGGTTCTCGCGGTTCTCACAATAAAGGTGGTTCTCGCATGAGCTCCTCCCTATATATATATATATATATATATATATATATATATATAATTTAAAGAAAAAACAACAAAAAATACCAATTTTGCCATCATATACCTGTGTGTTGAGCTTCCATGTCCAACTCGATTGTTTTTTCCAGATTGATCTTTGACATGACCGGAAGAAGCTTTTGGATCATGTGAAGTTGTAAACTTAGGTCACCAGAGAAGATGACTGGAGAAGATGGCCGGAGAAAGATGAAAAATTAGGTCACTGGAGAAGATGACCGGAGAAGATGGCCGAAGAATTAGGTGTTTTGCCGGAGTTGTTTCATTTAAAACAGAATTTGATTATTGCACATATAGTCCCTTCTGTTAAGGAGTTTTACAAAGTTACACGTGAGGGGCTTCAACATAAAAAAGTTAACTGGGTTTAGCTGAAAGGAAACCGCTCGTTAATGATTGCAAACATAAAGGACATACAGTGTAATTTTTAGAGTTAAAGGACAACGCCTGTCGAAACATTGAAACATAAAGGACGAAAAGTGTAATTTAGCCGAGATTAAAACTAAACCTATATTC
>JARYGA010025790.1:0-51442 GCA_030545235.1 Helianthus tuberosus
AGGGATTATATTTTGGGGACTCAGAAGGCCGGAACCTTCTGTTACCATTGACTTGGGAAGTCATGATATGATAGTCAGCATGGATTGGAAATCCAAGTATAAAGCTGAAGTCGTTCGATATAAGGAAAATCAGTCGCACCCCTCTTGCGAATGATGAAACATTTATAGTACACAACCTTCCTGCAACAGGTGCAAGGGGGCTAGACCCCCATAAGGCAGCGAATCTACGACATCTCTCATTGGTCGAAGAGACAACAGAAGCGCCTTCGAGTAGACTGCAAAGCCTTTCTAGCTCATGTTGCCTATAAGGAGACCAAGGAGCCAGGGCCTGAGAACATCCCCGTGATGGAAGAAGTTCCAGAAGCCTTTCCTGAAGACTTGCCAGGGATGCCTCCACAGCGACAATAGGAGTTTAGGATAAACCTCGTGCCAGGAGCGGCACCAGTGCCGAATGACGCCTTACCGACTAGCTTCGTCCGAGAAGCATGAGCCTCTGATATAACTGCAAGAGCTGCTAGACAGAAGGAATTAAGGACATGACACCCTCAGTTAAGGACACAAGAAGAAAGTTGACAGTTTCCACTTTGCATCAATTCCAGAGAATTGGATATCAAGGATTAGTATCCTTTGCCAAGGATTGATGACATGAGAAGACCAATCGTCAGGTTATAGTTACCACTCAAAGATCAACTTGAGGACATGATGTCCTCAACTGTGAATACAAGAAGGAAATATCCCTGAAACGACCTTTAGGACTCGCTTCGAGCGTTACGAGTTCCTTGTCGTACCGCTCGGCTTAACACATGCATCGACAGTATTCATGGACCTCATGAATCAAACGTGTAAGCCATACCTGGATAGAACATGATTATATTTATTGACTACATTCTTATATGGCCAACGACCAAGGAAGGTCGTGAACAACATCTGCAATTTATCTTGCGACTCTTGGGGAAAGAGCAGCTTTCTGCTAAGATGTCGAAAAGCGGATTTCGAATTCGCGAGGTAAGAACTTTAGGAAACATGGTGGATAAGAATGAGATTTATGCCGACCCTGCAGCCAAGAGCTAAGGAATTAGAGTTGCAATTATGTGACGCTTCTCGACAAAGTCTCGACTGCGCGTCGATGCAACGAGACCACGACATTGCATACGCGTCACGTTGATTAAGGAATCATGAGAAGAAACCTTGATCTAGATACAATAATTGCGCGCCACAAACTTGACGTCATTACTGTAAGAAAACGCTGCACGACCTTTACTGATCACGAGGGTTGCAACACACCGTTGATCGTAAGAACTTAAACATTAACGAAGATGGACTGAGCTGCTGAACGATGCAGACTGTATGGACATGTTACGTGCTTGGGTGATAAACCTTGATGAAAAGTTGGAACACCCACTTGCCCTTAGTGGAATTTTCCTACAGCAGTATTTATCACACCACTGTTTAAACCGCTTCGTGTGAAGCTTTAGATGAAACATAATAAATCGATCCCCGTTGTGTTAAACGGAGACCGGAGATAAACGATCTACTGGCCCGAGTTGGTTCAGGAAAAATTAGAGGCAAGATCGTTCAGATATGTGATCATATCAAGACAGCACGCGGAATACAGAAAGATTGCGCCGACAAGCGGCAGAAATTGTAGAAATTTGAGATAAGAAGTATGGCTTTAATGGGAGCCTCGCCTTGAGAAGGCGTGGTGCGATTTGGAAAAGTGAAAGATTGGATCCCCGGTATATTAGACCTTTCGAGGTCCTGGTAGGGATCGGAACCATTGCTCACAAGCTGAAACTTCTAGAAAAGATCAGTAGTGATTGCGACACATTCCATGTGTCAAGTCTTTAGAGGAGTCTGACTCAAGGAACAATCATTGTTCCCGCAAACAAGATTCACATCAACGAAAAACTCCAATTTACTATAGAACCTGTTAAGGTTACGGACCAAGAGTCCACAACACACATAAAAGACGTAATTGATTTACTTGAGTACGATAGAATTCATATCATGACCCAGAGTTACATGGGAACATGAAGACAAATTTTAAAACTAAGTGACCACATTTGATTCACAACTCCCCTGCGACCGATGGCATCGCTTGAATTTCGGGACGAAATTCTTTTAACGGGGGGAGTCTGTGACAACTGTCACTCTTCCGTACATTTCATACACTAATTGAACAGTAATCTGTGCTTTAATAACTGTGCATGATCTAGTTTACAAGACAAATGAATTCCTGATTACTGTTATATACATACAATGGCATTTCATGATTATCTTTGCTGCATGCAACATGATATAGTTCTAATGATGCACAGAACAAAATTGGCACCATTACCAGACAAACTAAAAATGCTGACGAAGTTCAGTACATAGACAGACAGTGTTTTGAGGCCCAGTATGAGCCAGAGACTACGTATTACACTAGTATAGCGTGTAGGGAAGTAAGGACCACAAAACTGCATTCCTAAGTGATAGTTTAAGTGCCGGGAAGTGCCTAAAACTCACCCAAAGTGCAGAATTCTGCATAATTCAGCAAAAATCAGCTTTTTAACAAGCTAGTTTCATGTAAAAATATGACTAAATGGTCCTGAATGCTTTCCTAAGTGTCGGGAATTAAAAGTGTCACAAAAGGGTACATAAAGAACACTAAACGGTATAGTTTGACACTTTAACGAACCGGTATCTAACAGAACAACCGGACATTACCCGAAACACCAAAATTATACTAGAAGCATTGTTTTAATGTTTCTGAACTAGTTATGATCCCCGAACACCATAACACCTCTTATAACATAATAACACATTAAATCCCTAAACTTTACACTTGAAACTTTAACTTTTTTATGAAACTAGATGGTTGGAATTTACACTTACCCCCCATCCATATGGATGGTTGAAAGGGTGGCCCCCATCTCCAAAATCTTGCAAGATTTCTCTAGATCTTGCTTGGATTTGTGAAGATTCATTTAGATTGAGTTTGATCTTGTGTAATCTTCTCTAGATCTTATTTGATTCACTTAATCTTACTAGATTTGGTTTTGTTGAACTAGTATATTATACTCACAAGACCTTCATACCATCTTCAACCTCCATCCACCTCCTTCCTCCTCCTCTAACTTACGGCCCAACACCCCCTAACCTCCATCAATTTTTCTAATCCATTCCAAGACTATCCAAGGGTGATCTAAGTTGTCTCGAGCCTATTTAGGAAGGTTGCAAGCAACAGATCTTGAAGAACCTTCTCCATTTGCTTTTATCCAACCCATTTGTCATCTTCAACCTCTTGTGTTCTTCCCTAGCCTTGTGCTAGTTGTAAGCTTTTTATCACTTGTGGTTATTTCATATTTAGTTGATTAAAAGATGATATACATGATTAATCTTGAAGAACACAAAAGAACATGATCATGATACCTTAACATAAGCTTAAATACATAAGAATACATGTAAATGATGATGAGTTGCTTCTTGATGAATGATGATTGTGTTAGTGATGTTAGACATAATAAGAAACCTACTAGATTGTGATTAAACACATGATCTAGTAAATTAAAGTGGTGATCTTGTGAAAGACCAAGATCATCATGCTTTATGTCTTCATGAACTTAAATGATGAAATTGATTTTCATATGTAAAGGTGATTTAAATAAAATATAAATCTTGTAAATAGATGATTACTAAAATGATTTTCTCAAGAAACCAAGTTTATTTATGAGATTTACAAAGTCATGGTTTCTAAGTAAACTAATCACATTTTTAGTGTTTAAACAAGACTAGGAACATGATTGTAACAAGAAAAATACAAAAGAAATATTTTTAGAAAAATCATCTTACAAGTTGTAAATGGCTAAATCTTTTAATAAAGTGAATTACAAACAAATAACCATGTTTTTAAGGGTAACTAAAGCTACTAAATAACATGGTAAGTTACTACAAGTTTTTACAAAAACTTCAAGTTCATGATGTAGTGTAAATTACTTGATTTTGACACTTGATAAGTGTTGAATGAGTTGATTATTGTTTGTGATGATTTTGAAAAGAAAATGATATGCTTTAATAGCATGGACACCTCCATTTTTAGAGGAAACTATGGCAAAATTTTCTAAAAATATAAACACTTAGAAAAATATTTTCTAATAAATACTTACAAGTGTATTTTGATCATGAGTTTTCAATATAAACTTTGCCATAAATTTTGTAGCAAAAATACAAATATTGGGGGTTGGGTTTTGTAAATATGGGTGAATATATATTTAGAATATATATATATATAAAAGACACTTGTGTGAATATTTGTAATGTTGTGAAATTGTTATATTATTTTAGGGTAAAATAATATAACTTAACAAAATACCATGAAGTTTACTATCCAAAATAATACAAAAAATCACAAAGGGATAAATATATAAGTTACACACTTAATATTGTGAAATCAAACGCAAGAACGTAACTTACAAAATATTCCGGAAAATACCGTTATAAATATGTTTTTGGTAAATATTATTTTGGACACAAGAAACGAAGATATGATTTTCGTTATTATTACAAAGTATATCATATTTTCGACAAAGAGAAAATATATTGTTTCAGAAACTACAAATACGAGAATACGAATACACATGCATGAGAATACCCCCATCATTGGGAAGGAAACACTTGAGAAGCGTTGATACAAAAATATTGTTTAACAATTATTCCAAAATTTAATATAATTTAAAGTTAAAATAATTATTATTTTAACAAGAGATTATAATTTGGAATAATATTGGAGACATAAAAGAAACGTAACTCAAAACATGAATGCTAAGTCAAGGCACGACCCGTTCGTCTAATAGACCCTAGTACATTGTAGGGAGTCGTGTTTGCTAAGGAGATTTGAGTTACGAGTACCGAATACGTAAAACAGTGAGTTCATGCTCCCCCTTTTCTCTTAACTATTTTTGGTTTTATAACTCTCGGGGTGAAATACATGTTATGAATGCTTAAACGGTATGAAATGCTTATGAAATACTAGATCATGTGAGCATAGACTTAATATTGAAATGCCATTAATACTTAATTAGGGACGGGGGTTAGATCTAACGGGTACGGCCGAGCCCCACTCATGGTCCTCATGTGATCACTTGAGTGCTTCGGTGTCCCAGTCGAGGGTAATCGACATAGTCGAGGTAAATCGACATAATCAAGGGAAATTGACATAGTCAAGGTAAATTGACATTGTCGAGGGAAATCGACATAGTCGAGGGAAAATCGACAAGGATATGAGTCTACTCATTTTGAGTGCTCCCTATGTCCTCACATGCCTTAATGTCCTTGTAAAACAATTATGTTCATACACGCTTTTCATACCTGTTTACAAAGGAGTCTCTCAAAGATTTACAAGATTACATTACTCACACAAAACGCATGAACTCGCTCAACTTTTGTTGATGTTTTCCAAAATTACATGTATTTCAGGTGACAGGATGGATCTTGGGTGCGGGTGTCATAACTAGAAGTAGACTTCAAGTTTAGATGTCATCCACTTTTGTTGGTTTGTAACCTAGTTGAAGGTTGTGTTTTAAAACTTAAATAACCGGTGTTTGTAATACTCAAATTTTATGAGTGGATGAACATCGTTTTGATCATGTAGTTGTTATTACGATTGAATGCAATGATATCAAACCAGTCACACATCATACGCTTCCACAAAAGTCAGGGTGTGACATGACAAGTGCATGACTAAAGTGATTGTCTCATTTCTGGCCAAAGCTGATTTGTCACGATTACTTTGCACACATACTTAAATGATTACACTTCTGGCCAAAGCTGATTTGTTCTCGTTTAAGTAGAATTTTTTAACTAAGTCTATTATTTTGATGTTAGTAATAGACAATATCACAACTTCATAATTAAAATGGTCATTATTTATGCCTGCCTTAGTATAACATGCCCTTAGATCACATTAGGACTTCTTTCTTAGTATCATAACTTGCTCATCTTATTTCCACTATCAGCACCCAATTGCGGGATTCCACCTTTGACTGGTGACAACTTTGCTGAATGGAAGGATGCCCTCATGCTTACACTTGGGTTGCTAGACATCGATTATGCTTTAAGAGAGAATAAGCCAGCGGACCTTACTCCTCAAAGTACTGCTTCTGAGTAGATAGTTCATGAAAAATGGACTAGGTGTAACCGCATGTCTCTCATGTTCATGAAGCAGTCCATTCACAATGCAATTAGAGGAGCTATTCCTGATTCTAAAGATGCTAAAACCTATCTGGCTTCTGTGGAGGCACAATTCAAAGGGACATCAAAAGCACACGCTAGCACTCTTATCCTCAAGCTGGTGACGACTAAGTATGATGGGAGGAGCGGCATTCGCGAGCACATCATGATGATGCATGACATGGCTAATAAGCTGAAAGGGCTAGAGATGGAAATCAGTGATGGTTTTCTTGTTCACTTCATCATCACTTTGCTTCCTTCATCCTATGAAGCATTCAAGATCAATTACAACACTCAGAAGGATAAATGGACGATGAGTGAGCTGGTCGCTATGTGCGTACAGGAGGAAGAGCGTATGAAGATGGAGCGCACCACTGATGTTGCTAACTTCACCACCTCAAACTCTAAGAAGAGGAAGAACAATTATCATAGAAATGATGCTTCTAAAGTTCAAAAGCCAAATCCTAATACAAGTGCACCTTCCAGCTCTAAGAACTCCTTAGGCAAACCCTACTGCAAGTTCTGTAAGAAAACAGGACATAAGCAAAAGGAATGCCGTGACTTCAAGGAGTGGCTGGCTAAGAAAGGTAACGATTTTTTCATGATACTTGAGTCCTTTAATTTAAATGTTCCTGCTAATTCTTGGTGGTTTGATTCTGGTTCTATGGTTCATGTAACCAACTCTACTCAGGGATTCCTTTCAATTCGGAAGCTGGGAAGAAACCAAAGAACACTTAAAGTTAGGGATGATCGGGAGTTAGAAGTGAAGGCCATAGGAACATTACAATTATTTTTGAAAACTGGTTTATGTATTAAACTTTATGATACCTCATATGTTCCTGAGGTAACTCGGAACCATGAATCAGGACCAAAGTTAGACATGGACGGTTTTGTCGTTTCCCATGGTCATCGCAAACTCTCTATTCTCTATGATTCCGTTGTTTATGGTACTGGCATTCTGGATGGTGGTCTCTATAGATTAGAACTAGATGATAATTTTTCCAAATCTTTGTTGTCATATAATATTAATGAATCACTCACAAAGATGAAACAGATTCGAGACTTAGAGACTTCATCTATGTTGTGGCATCAACATTTAGGCCACATCTCAAGAGAACGATGAAATCGTCTCGTAAAGGATGAAGTCTTACCTCCTCTCGATTTCACTGATTTTGGAACATGTGTCAAATGTCTCAAAGGCAAAATGACATCAGCGAATAAGAAAGGTGCCACTAGGAGCTCTAATCTATTAGAACTCATTCATACTGACATTAGTGGTCCTTACCAAATCGCTGGCATAACAGGACATACTTCATTTATCACTTTCATTGATGATTATTCTCGTTACATGTACTTGTATCTCATTAAGGAAAAATCTGAATCTCTTACAACTTTTAAAGATTATAAAGCTGAAGTTGAAAAGCAATTAGATCGTCAGATTAAAGTTGTGAGATCAGATAGAGGTGGTGAATATTATGGAAGACATACTGATGTGGGTCAAGCTCCTGGTCCATTTTATGAGTTTGTATGGGCCAGGGGATTGTGAACCAATACACCATGCCTGGTACACCTCAGCAGAACGGTGTCGCTGAACGAAGAAATTGTACCCTTATGAACATGGTGCGCAGTATTGTTAGCCAACACTAATTTACTATTATTCCTCTGGACTGAAGCGTTAAAAGCAGTTGTTCATATACTCAATAGAGTTCCTTCTAAGTCTGTCCCTAAAACTCCTTATGAACTTTGGACAGGAAGGAAACCGAGTCTTAAATATATGAAAGTTTGGGGCGGCATTGCTGAAGCAAAACTCTATAATCCTTTCCTAAGGAAACTTGACCCTAAACAGTTACCTGTTTCTTTATCGGGTATCCTGATCATTCGAAGGGTTATCGTTTCTATTGTCCTTCCCATGTCTCCCGTATTGTTGAAACCAAGTGTGCTGCGTTCCTGGAGGATTTCAAGGTCAGTGGGAGCAGTACCAACCCTTACGAAGAATTGCAAGAAGTACAAGATGCGGGGGGGGGGGGACTCGTCGCTTACCATTACTCCGTTTACTCCTCTTATACCCAATGCAACAACTACACTTGAAGCTACTGCACAAATTCCATCTCCACAATCAGAACCCATTATACCTCATAACGAAGGCACATCAAACGCTCAAAACCAAGACAATGTTGAACCCGATAATCAACTAAGGAGGTCATCTAGGCAAAGACGACCTACTAATTGGGATGATTATGTTACCTACCTAACTGAAATGGATGCTGGAAAGCTTAATGATCCTACCTCTTATAATGAAGCCATTAGCAGTGATCAGTCTTCTGAATGGAACAAAGCAATGATTGATGAGCTTGAATCCATGAAGAAAAATGACGTTTGGGATTTGGTAGAATTACCCAATGGTGTTAAACCTGTAGGATGTAAATGGGTGTTCAAAACAAAACTGGATCCGAATGGGAACGTTGAACGCTACAAAGCGAGATTGGTTGCAAAGGGCTACACTCAAAAAGAGGGAATTGATTATCAAGAGACGTTTTCACCTGTCTCTCGTAAAGATTCATTAAGGATCGTTATGGCCCTAGAAGCTCATTTTGATTTAGAGCTGCATCAGATGGACGTCAAAACTGCTTTCCTTAACGGAGACTTAGACGAAGATGTTTACATGAAACAACCTGAAGGTTTTAAACCTGAAGGTCGGGAGCATCTAGTCTGTAAGTTGAAGAAATCCATTTACGGGTTAAAACAAGCATCACGTCAATGGTACCTTAAGTTTGATGAAGTCATGAAGAGACAAGGTTTTATGAAGAATCAAGTGGATCAATGCACCTACCTCAAGATGAGTGGGAGTAATTTTACTATACTTGTCCTTTACGTAGATGATATTCTATTGGCAAGTAATAGCTTAGACATGTTGCATGAGTCGAAGCGGTTACTCTCGCATAACTTCGACATGAAGGATCTCGGAGATGCTTCTTACGCCATTGGCATCGAAATTCACCGAGATAGACACAAAGGGACATTAGGATTGTCTCAAAAGACTTACATAGATCGTGTCCTTACACGTTATAACATGCAATAGTGCAAACCCTCTGTCACGGCCCCTGATTCGGTTTTACCCGTTGTAGGACCGGTTTTGACTCCGAAACGATTGCGAACCGAACATGTGACGTGCGGAATCCGTACACGAACGTGACCTAAACACAAAAACGTACAAATAATATGATTCTATTGAAAGATATGACGAGTACAAGAACCTTGAATCACTTTCTCTCTCTAGATTCTCTCTCTAGATCTAGAGCTCTCTAAAACACCAAATGAGCAAAAGTTCTAATTCTTAAGTCTAAGGCTCTATTTATAGGCACAAGGTTATAAGGATTTCTCCTTATTTACAAGATTGCCACCTTGCCCTTTTAACTACATATTACATCATAAAGTCTAGTATTCTTCATTTTCTGCTACGGTTCTGATTGACGGAGGCGATAGACACATACTGCACTAACAGACTCCCCCTTGGATATTGCCGCAGTCAATCTCATAGCGTCTTGTCTTTTCTTTCTCTCTGAGTCTTCTTGAAACTTTGACGGTATCAGCAACCATAGACTCCCTCTTTCTCGAACAGAATCCCGGTGGATCTGTCTTCAGGCTTCCGTTGCTCTTCCTTTCCTTCAGACTCCTTTTCTTCAGGCTCCCCCTTTCATCAAGCTTCCGTGCTTTTGGGATCGACACCTGGCTTTCCGGACACAAGCTTCTCCAGGATAGTTACCTGGCTCCTTGATTGCACACCCCCCTTGCATTGAGCTTGTCTTCAGACTCCCCCTTAGACTCAGCTGTCGGGATCGTAATCTGGAATACTATCTGCAAATCTCATACATTCATAAGTAACAGCATTATGAACATCCAGGATTGATGACCTGGATTTCTCAACATAAGCTAAAATATTTTTTACAGTGAAAGCATTTTCAGTTGTCCAGGAACCGTAACCTGACACTTTTTAAAAACATTTCAACTTCCCCTATCAACAAACTTCAAAGATTTGACGATTTAAGCAACCAAGAACTAAACATGGCTCTTAAATCTGATTTTAACAATTTAAAAATCCAAATCTCTCACAGTTAATCATCCAAGTCCAACTTAATGACCTTGGAGATATCACAAACTATTTTTGATTTTTTATAAAAAATTCAAGTTTCAAATTAATGAACTTGTTTTATTTTCAGAAACACGATCAGCTTACTTAGATTTTGAAACTCAGCATCTCAGACATTGGTTGTCGAAAATAAAGCAGAAATCAAAATCTTTTTGAAGTTTTCTGAAATATAAAGCAATAAAGAAATATTTACAGACAATATTTTTGTTTGAGTTCGCGTCAGAGGATCATATCAGTTTATGACAAATCACTAGTACCGTTGAGCTTTAAAACACTTTAAGTTTTAAACAATTCACATAGATTGACGATATTGTTGTCCACTTAAACTTAATCTAAAAACTTTCGAAATGCTTACCGATACGTTAAGGTATATTAATTTGCACTAAATTCTTATGGACCCCACGATCTCAGCATATCCCCTCATCATGCAATACACTAACTCAAGTAATGCCTTTAAACTTTCATCAACTGTGATATGTGCGAAAATAACGCAGAATGTTTAAACATTAACAATCAGGTCGATACTTCCGTATACGCAGAGAAAGTCCAATGTTTAAACAAAATAAGAAAATAAAACTAGTTGAAGTTGTTTAGGCTTTAACCACCAGGTCGATACTCCCGTATACGCAAAGGTGATCCAAAGCTTAAACGAAACACCAAAGAAAATAAAGCAAAACGTTTAGGCAATAACATCCAGATCGATACTCACGTATACGTAGAGGATGTCCAATGCTTAAACAAAATAAAGAAATCAAACAAGTTTAAATCTTTGCAAAATGAAAGCACAATCACAGTGACTTTTCAGCAAAGTTGTGAAAGCTCACAGACTTAACCGATTTTATGTCTTTCGACAATCAGCGATTACCGAGCAGGCCCACAGTCAAGAAGGATAAAACTAAGTACTATGCTTTCGACTGCGTTTCCCACTAGAACTAGGCTTTTTCATTTAAGTTTGTATCGTTATCGCAAATCTACTAGTCTAGCTGAGCCTATCGTCACATCTTTAGTGAGATTATTTATCGCTTTTTAACTTTCCATTTCTTTAGCGTACTGTGACAGTCCACTGATGTACTATCATTTCCTCTTTTTACACAAAACTCATTTTTGAATTTTATCATGTTTTTGGCTTTTTCAAAATTTTCTAATGTTTTTGGATTTTCTGACAATATTACTCCCCCTAAAATTCAAAACCATTGTAAAGAAAATTTGACAAACCAATGTAGATAGCTTTGTCTCGCCATCCATTTTCTGCTTCGCATGATCTGATTTGCAGAAAAAATAACGTACCCCCATGATTTACAACACATTGATATTTTACAGTTTGAAAACCGTTTTTCAATCTTGTGAAATTAATCATGTTTGTTCAGCCGTGAGGGTTTCGACGTATTCAAGCAATATTTTTTTTTTAAATTTTGATTTTTGACAAATTTAAAAACAAACATATTTTTGATTTTTCAAATTTTTGACAAAATAAAAATATATTTTTGGTTTTTAAGTTTTTCAAATTTTTAGGGTTTTTGAAATATTGTTTATTTATGTATAGAAAACGATAAACTCCCTATTCAACCAAACCAGGGTTCAGCAGCCTTCTCTTCCTGTGCCAGGCTGCTCATCAATTCTCTTCCTTGACAATCAATCTTCATGAGCACCTGCACATTCACAAAAACTCAATTACTTGAACAATTTAGCCCAGGTCTGTTGGACCTTAGGCAATTCAACACAATATTCATTTAATGATGGAAAATCTTTGTCATTTTGTACAAAAACTTTTTCATCTTTGACTTCAACTTTTTCTTCATTCACAGAAGTCACTTGTTTCTTAACCACCCAGTTCTGTCCTTTTGAAGCACTTCTTTTGTAAAATCGTGACTCGTTTTGATTATTTTAACTTTGAACAACTTTTGGTTTCCAAAATTGATTTGGCTTTGTCATATCAACGGATGTTTGCCAACTTTGTGTTGTTCTGAATCTGGGTGTGTGAGAATTCTGAGTATGTCTTGAATCAGACTTGGTCTGTTTTGATTTCCAAGTATGATTCGAAGTAAACTTGTTTGTGTTGTACCTCCAAGTTTGTTTTGAATCAAATCTGGTAAACTTTTGTCTCACATCCTCAGACTTCTGTTTTTCAACATCAACAGGCTTTGTGTTTGGACACTTGCGTGCAACATGTCCAATTTGATCACATGTAAAACACGTTTTCTTTGAAACATCTTTAGCCTGTTGTTGTTTCTTTTTCTGAGCATAGAACTCTTCATTAGACTGTCGTCTAAATTGGAGTTCTTTCTCTTCTTCCGAACTTTTCCCATGAACAAAATTCGTATTCTTTTGAACATTTTGTTTTTCAAACCTTTTATTTTGATTCTGTTTCCTTTTATAACCCAACCCTGCTTTCATATTCTTCTTTTTGTAACCGGTTTTGTTATAAAAAGTTTTCTTGCTCTTCCCAGCAAATTTTGAAATTTCTGATTTTTCAATTTCAACCATCTTAAAAACTTTATCAATCTTTTCTAAAATCACATTTTGAATCGGGAATATAATATCTAAGAATAATTTGTCTGATCCAATCATGGTATAAACCAATCATTTTGAATCATCATTCACAATTTCTCAGATTTTGACTGTTTGATATAGTCATCATGAAAATTTCCCTCATTTTCATCATGTGATTCAGACTTACCTTTGGTTGACTCATCTTTCAAAAGGCTTTCAACAACCTTACTTACCACCTCTGAATCATCAGCTTCATCAGATTTGGTGTAAGTCACATCGATACTTTCAGGTAATTGGTCAACTATGTTCAGACCTTTTGCCACCTTTTCCTCATCATAAAAGTATAATTGTTTCTCAATGGTGGTGGTACCTGATGAAATTCTGAACCAATACCTTTTTTATTCTTGTCAGTATCTTTGTCATCTGGTGTGATGTTGAAAATGCGTTCGAGAATGTACGAAGAGTTATGATAACTTTGAAGTTTGGTAACAATCTTTTCTTTTTCATCCAGAACTTGTTTGAGATTAGCAACTTCATCAACACACTTGTTTAATTCAAGTTGCTTTTCTTTAAACTTTCTCTCATACAGTTCTTTGGTTGTTAAAGTTGCAGTCAATCTTTCATCAAAACATTTAACTTGTTTCTTCAAAGTATCATAAGCCTCTTGTACTCTCTGACTTGACTACTTCAAATTATCATACTCTTTTTGAAAATCTTGAAACTTATTATCTTTCTCCACACAACCAACACATTTAGCTGTACACATTTCTTTCAAAATCTTATTCAAGATCATGACATTTCTGTGTTAGCTTTTCAACCTTTAGTTTCAAAATTTCTTTTTTTTCAATCATTTCTTTACATTTTATTTTGAAAACATTTTCAAGTTTATTTGTTTCAATATCTTTTGTTTTTATTATTTCATCTTTTTCAATACAGGCTTTGCACATTTCTATGCAATTCCTGCACTTGTTCTCATTTTTATCAACAATTTCAGCATTTGACAAGTCAGAAGATTCATTTACCTCAGTCTCTTTCAGCACCAATGATTCTTCTGTTTCAACTTTCTAATCTTCTTCTTTCTTCTCTTCTTCTTCCATCTTCTGTTGTTCTTCAATCTTCTGTTCTTCTTCTACATCATTCTTTGCCATAATCTTCATTTCTTCAACCAGCTTTTTCAACTCTTCTTCTTTCCTTTTCTTTATTTCTACCACCTTTGGTAGACTTGCTTCACAAATTTCTTTTATTTTGTTCAACAAATCCGGCAAATATCCTTTATTAGATAGCCTTCTTGTGTTGAAAGTACCCTGATTTGGAAACAAATTTGTTACTGCATCAAAATCCACCTTTGATGGGTCAACAACTGGATTACCCTGTGGATCCATATAACATTCTAATTCGTCATTCCATCTTTTGGCTCTCTGGGCTTCATTGAATGGTTCTCTGAATTTTTCAATTTCCCATCTTGCGTAATCTCTTCTCCACCATCTATCATGATCAACATCAGCTACAAATGCATATCCAACACAATCTTCTTCAGGGAGAACTTGACTCCAGTCATAACCTTCATCGTCATGAATAACTGCAAGAGCTCTTGATTTTTATTCAAGCTGCTTCATTCTGGGAGTGTCACACCCCGAATTCCACGTGTCACCGGTGGGCCCGGTGGGGAGTATCGTGACGTGGTTGGCAACATAATAGTCAAACAACACAATATTTAATATGCACAGCGGAAGCAAAGTATAGATTCATTTCAACCAAACAATATTGTAATATTAAGTATCACAAATAGTTGAATATAAATCCACAGGTAGACCAAAATAAAAGGAAACAATGTTCAACAGTCTATGACATCCAAGGTAAGAGACAATGATATGTCCGCTGCAGACCGAAAAGTAGCTGGTCTGGAGGCCTTCACACTTGCCTTGATCTCCGGGGCCAAACCCCCAATGAATCAAGCTATTCGTTTGGGTTCCGGGGTTACCAAATATGGAACCAACCTTGACAAGGTGTTGAAACTAGTAAGGTAGGCCTGACAGTCTAGGTTTCTCATGACCAGCGACAAGAAGTCAGCTTCAATTTTCTCAACCTCATGCTGAGGGCAGTAGTTTTCCTTGATCAGTGACATGAACTGTTCCCAGGTCATATTGTACAACGGGATTTTCCCCGTAGCTTGGATCAAAGATCTCCACCAAGCTAATGCTTCACCTTGAAAGACTGAGACACGAATTTCACAATATCCCTATTATCGCAACCACTGATATCCACCACCGTATCCATCTCGTCCAACCAAGTCATGCAATCTACAGCTCCTTTTTCCCCAGTGAAATCCATGGGTTTGCACGAAACGAAGTACTTATAGGAGCAACCCTTATTATGGGGTTCTTGATTCAGTACGACTCTTTGGGATGGAATACTCCTTTGGTTTGATGAGTGGTGAGAATTACTGTTGTGGGCAGTGTGGGTCCTGGAGGGGTGTTCTAGAGTGTGGTGCAGATTGGGTCCTTGTACGGGTACCACTGGATTCATGGAGCTGTCTATCCAAAGCTCGATTAACGGCATTATCTATCATTGCCTGTAATTCTGCACCCGCTACATTTACTCGGGCATTATCATGCTCTCTCCTTGGGTGACTGTTGATCTCGTTTGAGTCAGCCATGTAGCTTGAACTGTTACATATTGACAATAATTTATTGGTGAGTTTAATATAGAAGTGTCTTTTTTGGAAATTTATTAACCATGGTAAATGTAGACCATATATGGTTAATTTATTACTCACATTTATTTAGGATTTCTATTATAATTTATCCTAATTATAAAACAATAACAGTTTTATTAGTAGCACAAAAGGCCTAGTCACATGGACATTTTTAAATTATGAGCCATGATTTCAGAGAATCAAGGCATTAAGGTTTGAACATAGTCCCTTACCTTTTTCTGACAGGGAGTCGTAGACTACAACTGTCTTTTGTCTCATGTAGAAATGAGCAAGGTCCGTAGGCATTGTATTACCAATGTATGGTCAAAATATGATCATCTTAATTGATGATTTAAACCCATTATTCAGAGATCATTAAGTTGGGTTAGGAATCTTTTGAAGAATCCTATTATAAGAATGACGTGTGTGATTTTGACGGATCACATCTGCCAGGGGCGTTAACATGTTTTCAGATGTTAACAGAGATTGGAATCTTTTATACAGGTCTTACCATCTTGGCCAAGTCTTATAAGGACATGTAGGCTAGGTTTTACCTTTAAGATATTAATAGGCAGATCATTTTTTTAAAAGGAATAATTTTATTTTGTTTATTTCATGTATAATATATAAATGCATAAATGACAGAAATAAAATTTTCAAACTTAACATTCCATTAAAATTTAAAAGTAGTACACTTTGCCCTAAATGGGACTTTTCACAGAAACACTTGCCCACTCAGGAGCTATACAGATAATACATGTCCTCGCAGGGACTGTTTACAAAAATAAATGTCCACGCAGGGACTAACAAAGACAAGTCCACGTAGGGACTAAGTACAAGATAGATGTCCACGCAGGGACTGATTCAAACAAGGAAATATAATAATACATATTGGGATTTTAACGATCCCGTTTCTTCTTTCCTTTCAGCAAACTTGCCAAGCCACTCATGAATCCCTGATTCTTCCTACGTTCTCTCTGGAAATCTCGCTCAACCCTTTCCAGTCTTTGGCGGAGTTCCTCCTGCTCCAGTGGGGAAAATCGTGGCGGCTGGTGCCGAAGTGGTGGCTGAGCAGGTACTTGATACCCACTAGTTGGATATCCCATTCCCCAAGGGGTTCCATATGGTCCTTCAGGATTATGGGCGAGGTAGTTTGATGCCACATGGTAAGGGTCCTCAGCATAGTTATATGTAGTATATGCCGGTGGCCCGAACGGATTGTATGTTGCTGGAGCAGTATATGCAGGGATAGGGTTACCAAAATCCGATGGTTGCAGCGCAACAGGTGCCGAATTCACCTCCGACACTGGAACTGAAGGTCCACCCATCTGTGGGTCTTCATATAGTGGCGGGTAGTGGCTGCCACTAGAGTGTTGAGGGGTGCTGAAATGAAAATCCCCTCCTCGTGCTGACATCCGTGCGCCAGTCCTCCTATGTCTTGGTGGTTCTGGAGGTGCTAGATGAACTGGAGGCGGTGGCGTGACTGCCACGAAACGTGGATCCCTAGAGGGATCCTGCTGCTGCTGTTGCTGCTGCTGGTGAGGCGATGAATGGTGAGATGGTGTATAGTACCACTCACACCGGTTGAACCGTGCCTTGTGACTATCCGGACCTTGGTAGGGTGATCCATGAAAAGATGAACCATCAGAGATCTCAAAAGGATGGTTCGGGGTTCCGGTTGCAGTCTCGACGGGATCCGTATCCTCGTCCATGTCCATTGTTTGATCGCCGGAAAAGTGATCCTCTGGTCCTAGTGGGTTAAAGCCCCCTTGTTCTGGTAGGTAGTCTGCCGGGTTAAACCGGCCCTGAAAGACAGGAGTAGGGTCACCGAAGGAATGGTGCGATAAGTATCGCTGTAGGGGTATGTATGAAGGTTGCGGGTTGTTGGGCTCATTCTCGGACTGAGGTCCAAAGGAGTGGTGATATGGAGGCGTTGAGCTATGCGACGTAGATCGTCTGGCAAGCTCCTCATAAGTCCTCCAAGGTTCTCGCGGATTGGCACTCCTTGTAGAAGAAGGAGTTCGCCGGTGCGAAGGCCCGGCCTCGTGGTCGTTAGGGGCGCTGATTGGCCCTTTTCCTCGTCCTCCTCGCCTGAATCTTGGCGGCATTGTTAAACTTGTCAATATAAACAAAGGTAACAACAAGGAAAAATAAAGGACAAAGAAAAAATAAAAACATTTTGGATTATTCCTAAGTTCTTTGTCTAGACTCGAAGATTTAGGAATGTGCAATTGTGTCATTGAGATTAAACACAAAAGGCTAGTGTTTAATTCACTCAATGTTGGCTCTGATACCAACCTGTCACACCCCGAATTCCACATGTCACCGGTGGGCCCGGTGGGGAGTATCGTGACGTGGTTGGCAACATAATAGTCAAACACCACAATATTTAATATGCACAGCGGAAGCAAAGTATAGATTCATTTCAACCAAACAATATTGTAATATTAAGTATCACAAATAGTTGAATATAAATCCACAGGTAGATCAAAATAAAAGGAAACAATGTTCAACAGTCTATGACATCCAAGCTTGCGAGACTTATTGTGAATGCTAGGAGAAAAGTCAGCCTATTACGCGTAGTACCTGCACTTAACCTTTTTGAGAAAATACGTCAGTTTACACTGGTAAATACAATCAACCGACTCATTTTGAAAAGAGTTTAAGAAAATGAATTTAAGGCACAAGGCACAAATAATATTTTATAACTTGGGATAATTATTTGAATATAATACTTGTAAAGGATTTACATGTTTCTTATGCGTTCAGTAGCCCGGTTCGTGCCGGGTTAAAGATCAATAGACACACCACATTATTATATGAGACACCCACGGGCGTACGCCTACGCCCCGTGCTTAGGTCGTGGCCATTTCGTAAAATGATGCCAGGGATATCCGGGACATGGTCATTAACCCCCCAAAGGCTTTAAGCAAACAAAACAATTTAAACGAGACATCTCAATACTTTAACCATCATACAATTAAAGATTCAATGCCCGACCAAGCGGTATTTTATATACCGTACCCCAAGCCCGTATAGGGAAAATAAGTTAAAAGTATTTACCTGAGCAAGTATAAATCACAATCAGCGAGTGCAGGTATCTTTTACCGGGTCTCCTATTCTGGAACGAAGGTTTATAATAACCTATTAGAATCCTAACGGGTCTTTGATTAAGTCTAAACTTAGACCGGTTAGTTTTAAAGGAATATACGGTTCGAACGCATGATTAAGCGAAGACCGGAATAGAATGTGATTTAGACCCGATAAGTTTGAAGACTTGTTTAATATGGGTAAACTAAACACATTCTGGAATTTGAGATTAAAATGATAAGGTTTGACCCGTTTCGGCTAATTTATGCAAACTAGTTACATAAACCGAACCGAACGCGCATGAAGCGTAACGGGTAACCATAAGAGTCCTAAATAGGTTCCCTAAGTTAACATGCCTTAAATATGTTGTGATATCAGTAGGATACCTTCCATTATGCCCAAAACGAGTTTAACCTATAATTAAGCCGCGTAGGGGTATTTTGGTCATTTTAAAGATTATAAAAGGGATTAATTAAGCTTCTGTGATTCGGGTCTGAATTAATCAGTAAAATGACTTATCTTAACAGGTCATATCAGTTGGTGTTAAGTCCTTTGTGACAAAATGGTTTTAAACCCTTACTATGCGCTTAATACGCTTATAAAGTCGTTTTAAGCGATTTACGGGTTAAAATAGGAATCTGAGTTTTCTGATCAGTTCAACAGGTTCAAAATGCTTCATTTATTATTTAAAATCAGTAGCAATTGGATTGGTGTCAAAAGGATTTGTAAAACTCATTTTATGGCCTAAAAGGGTATATTCGGTATTTACCGAATCAAGGCACTAATCCTAGCTTATGATTAGTTTAAAAATAATTAAAAATCTTCAAAAATCCCAAAATATTATGTTACATCAGTGGGTAAAAGGTTTTGTGTCAAAACTTGGGTTTAGATAGGCTTTACGCTAATGACGCCGTTTAATTACTAAGAAGCGTTCTAATTACGTCATTAAGCATAACTCCTAATCTAGACCTCCAACTGATGTGAAAATTTAGGGACATGTTTAATAATCAGCAACAAAGATTATTGTACTTTCATAATTCCAAAATTCTCGTTTTATGGTCATAAGGGCATTATGGTCAATATTTAAGCAATTAACGGAAACGTCGGACAATTAAGGATTCAAGTGGTATAAACGCAGAGGGTTATACAATCACGTAACTAGGTCCTAATGGAACTTTAAGGCATGTCTAAACCTATCCAAATCGGGTCAGAACTGAAGTCAAAGCAAAAGTCAAAGTTTTGCGACTTTCGGTTCCGAATCGGTTCTAAACAGAAAGTTGTCGAATCAAACAAGCTTAGGCAAGTTCTTATACTTATTACCATGTTATATGAATGATAAAATAGGTTACACGCCTTTTACATTGTTAATTATGTGTTAAATCGAAGATTACATTTCTGTTGACTTTTTCTAGGCATATTTGACTCGACAAATGACCTAGTTAGGATGGGAATCAGTGAGTACCTTTTTAAGGGTTTATTACCCACATAATTACCTACTTAAAGGTACTTTTAATTCGAGACTTTACTGAGCCATTATTAATTAATCTTGAAGTCAAACCGTAATTACGACGGTTTGACTTTTAGCTAAATAACTAAGCTAAACTCAATTCAAGAAGGTTAAGCATACTTACAAGTGTCTAATGATCGATTAGGAAAGCTTGGAAGGTGCTCTTGTGCTCCACAATTGATCAGAAGTTGCTTGGGAATGAATGATCAAAGTGTTTGCACTTAGGAGCTTTATATAGTGACCAAAACTCCATAGATTATTGACAAACAAGTCTACTAATGATCATGGATGCTTACAAGTGCCCTCCAGTGTCTAAAAACCAGTATAGGAAGCCCATGGTATTGATAAATGGCAAGGTAAGTCGGTTAAGATGTTATAACAGCCACCTGTGGGATTTCTGTCGCTGGGCAATGCTTGCGCACCGTAAGGATCTACCCTTGCGGTGCGTAAGCCTTTGGCAGAAAACAAAAAATGTTGTTCGTTCAAGCTTTGAAAGGGCAAGTGGTGTATAACAATTTTTTGGACGTGAATTATTCAGAATGGGCCTCCTACAAAGTACCTTGAACAGTTTAGATCCCTTTGATGCAGTACATTTGTCTTGGACATTATCAAAAAGTCGTAAACGAAGGGTTGTCATGCTTTTTCTTCGTAGGATCCCACTCATGAAAATATGGATCCATTATTGTTAGTATTTACCGGGTTTTAGAATATCAGATGTTTTCAATAATTCAGGGTCTTGGGATTTATAATTTGGTCGTTCAGAGGTATTTTAATTAACATGTCGACGCTTTAAATCCTACCATACATCTTTGACTAGACCCGGGTTTCTAACATTTTTGTCTTGTATGCCACGTGTCATTATTTTATTACACACGAATTTTCGAGGTGTTACAGGGAGGTTCAGGTTTGTTCTGATGATAAATTGCTTTTTTTGTAATAATCCTTGCGGAACGGATTAGCAGTATCATTAGTGTAAGCATTTCTGCACTCACGTTTAAAGTGACCTTTCTGTTTACATTTGAAGCATGTCACTTTTGACTTGTCAAAGCCTAACTTGGTAGAAGGTCCACCAATAGACTGTCTTCACGTAATCTCCATAAATCGTTGCGCTCTACTCACTGCACTTGCCATACACCACCTTATATTGATCAATTCCATCTCCTCAGGATCGATTTGATCGTAGTCTTCTTTTGTTAGGTTGGTGTTACCTATCTTTCCTGCAACGAGACTCTCATACGATTCAAGCACAGATGCTAAGAATACCATCTGCTGTTTTGCCGACTCTTCGCTGAAATTTTGACCGTTCTTCAGATCTACAGCGATGTTACATTGAAACACATTCCTTTGAGCAAATTGATTTTGAGCAGTTGATGATGAAGATCCACTGTGAAAACCACTGTGAGGAGTTTCAATATTCACAGTATTTAAATTTTCTGCAGAGAATGCTGTTTTTGGAGACCCAGTCTTTGGTAGATTTCCTCTGTAGTACAGCTCCACATTCTGCTGATGAGCTGGGTTGTTGACTTTAGATTTCTTTATCTCCAACTCGTGGCTTTCTAGTCTTTCGATCAGCAAATCCACTGTTAAATCTTCGGACTTGATTGTGTTCCTCAACATTAAGGCAAAGTATTGCCAATCTTGATCATTCGGCAACGAATCAAACAATTTGTCGATCAACTCCTCTTGAGTGTATGTGATTTTGTGTCTTGTCAGCTCCATCTTCAGATGCCCAAATCTCTCGATCATTTTACAAACAGATTCATTTTTCATACAACCAAATAAATCAAACTCTTTTCGTAACAATTTCTTTTTGTTTTTCAAAATCTCAGCACTTCCTACACATTTTCTCTCTAAAGCTTCCCATAAACTCTTCGATGTTTTCTCTTGTTCAAGTAGCGAAATAATATCTTCTCTCACTGACTGTTTTATCGATGTAATCATTTTGCATTCAGCTACAACATTTTTTACATCTATTTCTGTGAACTCTTTTTCGTTTAATAACTCTCCTCCTTCTTTTACTGTCACACCCCGATTTCCACGTGTCACCGGTGGACCCGGTGGGGGAGTATCGTGACGTGGTTGGCAACATAATAGTCAAACAACACAATATTTAATATGCACAGTGGAAGCAAATTTAAAAGATATAATACAACCGAATTTAATTATTGTAATATCAAGTATCACAACGTTCGATTGTTTATCCACAGAACGGATCGAAATAAAATATGAAACAATGGTTCAACAGACTTCAGGCATCCTAAGCTTGCGAGACTTTTTATTGATGCTAAGGAGACAATCCAACCAATTTCGTTTAGTACCTACATTCAGTCTTTTTGGGAAAATACGTCAGTTTACACTGGTAAATACATTCAACTGACTCATTTTGGAAAATGATTGAAAATTGGTTTGGATGCACATGGCATAAACATTTTTATAACTTGGGAGAATTATTTAACATTATAATCTTGTGAACGAATTACATGTTACTTGTGCGTTCAGTAGCCCGGATCTTGTCCAGGTTAAAGATCAATAGACACACCACAATATAGAGTTATACACTGACAGGTGTACGCCTACACCCCGTGCTCAGGTCGTGGCCATCTCGTAAGATGATGCCAAGGATATCCGGGACATGGTCATTAACCCCCCAAAGGCTTTAAGTAATCAAGACTGTTTAAACGAGCCGATCAAATTATTCAACTACCCACCTAACGGTGGAGATTTGATGCCCGATCAAGCGGTATGCTATATACCGTAACCCAAGTCCGTATAGGGAAAATAAGTTAAAAGTATTTACCTGAGCAAGTATTAATCACAATAAGCAAAATGCACGTAGCTTTTACTGGTACTCCTAATCTGGAATGAAGGTTTATAATAACCTATTAGAATCCTAACGGGTCTTTAATTAAGCTTAAGCTTAGACCGGCTAGTTTCAAAGATACGGTTCGTACGCACGATTAAGCGAAGACCGGATAGAATGTGATTTAGGCCCGACAAGTTCAGAGACTTGTTTAATATGGGTTTATTATTCACATTCTGGATTTTGAGATAACACCGTTAAGGTTTGACCCGTTTCGGCTAATTTATGTAAACTTGTTACATAAATCGAACCGTACGCGTAATAAGCGTGACGGGTATTCATGAGAGTTATAGACAGGTTTCCTAAGTTAATTATGTCTCAAATATGTTGTGACATAAGTAAGATGCCTTTCATTATGCCCGAAACGTGTTTAAACACAAACTAGGCCCCGTAGGGGTAGTTTGGTCATTTAAAAGTTTATAAAAGAGTTTAAATGTTTAACTGAGTTACAAGTCTGATATAACCAGCAAAAATACTTAGTTTACTGATTTATAACAGTAAGGTATTTTAGATATGTGAAATTTATCAATTATAACCAAACTATGCCCCGTAGGGGTATTTTGGTAATTTCACATAAGCCGAAAATGCTCAAAACTGAAGTCTGAGATAACCAACTTTTGCTTACTGTTAAAATGTTATAATTTGACTAAAACATCAGTAGGTATCACCCTTGTATGTTTAAAAATAGTATTAGTACATATTATGCGCTAAAAACGCTAAATAAGGCGATTAGGAGCCGTTTACGGGTTCAATACCTAAAGCTGATATTTTTATTATTCCAGAAGGTCTAAAATAATTTATTTATCATAACTAATCAGTAGCAAAAGGTTTGGAGTCTTTTTTGATATGTAAAACTCATTTTATGGCCCGTAAGGCAAAACCGACATTTACCGAATTAAGCCTACGACTATGAGTTATGCTCAGCCTAAAATTAATTAAAAATCTTTAAAAATCCCAAAATAATATATTACATCAGTGGGTAAAAGATTTGATATCAAAAAATATGTTTAAGTAGGCTATACGCTAATTGCGCCATTTTATTAACATAAAGCATTCATTTAGCGATAATGAGCATAACTCTTAATCTACAATTCAAACTGATGTCAAACTTTGCATACACGTTTATATATCAGTAATTAAAGTTTCTACTCTTTTACATTTCCAAAAATCACGTTTTAAGGCAATAAGGGCATAATGGTCAACATATGGGCAATTAACGGAAACATGCATATTAATTGGATAACTAATGAACCAAGGTGTATAATCATAGAGGGTTGTACTAACATGTAACCTAGTCCAATTAAAGCTCTGAGGCATTTCTGAAACATGCCTAAACGGGTCAGAACTGAAAGTCAAAGCGAAAGTCAAACTATGTGACTTTCGGTTCCGAACCGGGTCTAAACAGGAAATTGTCGGGTTGAACATGTTTGGACATGTTCTTACACTTATTACCAAGTTATAACAATGATCCAACAGGTTGTATATGATCTACAATGTTAATTATGCATAAATGGCATTTTAGACTTCCTGTTGACTTTTTAAATATAAGTTTGACCCGACTTTTGACCTGGTTAGAGTGGTGATCAGGGGAAACCCTTTTGAGGTTTTATTACCCACATAAATACCAACCTATAACTACTTTTAATTCGAGATATGGCTGAGCCATTATTGACTAATCTCGAAGTCAAACCGTAATTACGACGGTTTGACTTTTAGCTAATTAACCAAGCTAAACACAATTAAAGAAGGTTAGGCAACTTACAAAGGTCCTAAGCTTGATTAGAGAACACTTGAGAGTAAGTTTGAGTTCCAGAAGTGCTCCAAGAATGCAGATGAAGACGTGATGAATTGTTTGCAACTAAAGGCCCTTATATAGTGGATTTACTCACCACAATGTATTGACAACAAAGTCTAGCACACACCACAAGCTTCCCACATGTGTCCTAGATGCTTAGGGGGTGTTTTAGGGGCTAGGAGATGTGAAAAATCTGGTAAAGGTCGCGCATAACAGCCATTGCAGACAACAGCCCATGTTTCTCGGTTCTGGGAGTCCCTCGCGTGGCGCGAGGGACCCTCGCGTGGCGCGACGGCATGCAAAAATCAGTTTTTTGATTTTCTTTGCTATTTGATCCTTGGCCCTTCAAACTCCGATTAGGCACTTGTTTCTTGCATTTTAAACCCTCACAATTGATTTATAAAGGCTTTAAAACATATACCCACTTTGCTAAGTCCCCGGTTAACTTTATTGTTACCCGAAAAGTCCTAACTTTCAACGTTTACGCTTTAACACTTCGCACACGAATTTGATCATAACTTTCTCATATGTTAACGAAACTTTACGAAATTTAAATCGTGTATTCTTGTGAGCATACTTAACATTTACAAAGCTTCGGGTTTATCAAAAGGTCACCCAGAGGTATAAATTGAACATGTTGACACATTTAGTCCCTGTAGTTTGAAATCTCTCACTTTTAGCTTCGTATGATCCATGATTTATTCGTTTGAAGGTATGAGCATCATATAGGGTTAATGTACATTATATTTATTCACAGTTGACACTTAGAATACGTATATTCACATACTTTCCATGTTTGTCAACTCTAGTCCTTTCATAATATTCTTTCACACGTTTTAAACATACGACACGTGTCTACACATTATAGGACGTGAATTTTCGAGGTGTTACATTTACTGGTTCTGTATATCCATATTTTAATTTTAACCAACTTTCAGGAGCAAAAGCTTTTACCCAACCCTCAAACCGATTTTTCCACCAGTTATAATCTTCAATCCTCATTAATTTCGGTGGTTTCTGTTGGCTTCCATACATATTGTCATATTTCAAATTATCTGAAATCTCTTTCGATTATTCTCTTGTTTCAGATCTTCTTTCGGATGATTATGAAGTAAAGGCATTGTAAAACGAGTTGTAAAATTCTTCACCGCTGCTCGACATCTTCAAACAATTTCTTGAAATTCACAATTTGTATATCTTGAATCACCTTGAATCACCTGCAAACAAACAAACAAACACTTATCAGTTTAAACACTATCAAACAATTGAATCAAACTGATACTCGGACTGGTGAATATTTTGTGTGGACTGAGTTTGATGCGAACTGAGTTTTAAATTGTAAAAAGTACGAACTGCTATGACCCGGATCAAATTCAAACAACCTGACCCTCTACATGCAGACTGAGTTCACTCTCAATTGACCTGGTTCACAAAGACACGACCTGAACCACTTCTAACTCACTTCGTATGAAATGGATTTGAATTCAAACGACTTGGAACCTTGAATCACATCACATGCACAAATCAATATTCAATGAGTTTTAATAAAACCGAGTATATCACATGTACTGACAAACTATTAAATGGCCGACAATTATGATTGCACCGTTAACAAGGAATTATCAATTGAATTTAATCTTTCAAGATGCAAACAGTCAAACTTCAAACAGTATCACATGCTCACATTCAAATCATGACATCAAATGAGGTGAGATACTGACACTATATTAATTACCAACTAAAATTCTTCTTATCACATGCAAGTTTCAGTCAACAGCCGTCAACATCAATTACCAACTAAAATCCTATTGGACCTCTAATTATTGATCAGATCAATATTAAAATGTGATTGGGCCTTTTATAACTAGTGGGCCGGTGTAAAGTGGACTGATAACACTTATTAATTGTTTTTAATTGGCCCGTTATTTTGTATTATGATATTAATCACATGGGCCGAATATTAGAACCACTGCAAGATCACATGAGCCTGAAAATTATTTAATGAGTCACATGAATTTGTCCGACAACACTAATGAAGATTTAATTCTATTGGGCCGATAAGATGTATATCATTCAAAGCGCATGGGTCTGACAATTTTGATTCACGAGAACACGTTGACAGGCTGTTTCAAACGGAATAACACTTTACATTCAAAAGAAATTACGATCTGTTCAAGCGGAATATGCACATTCAAACGAAATTAGGTATTTTTCAAACGAAATTAGGTTCAAACGAAATTAAAGTTTTTCAAACGGAATTAAAGTTTTCAAGCGAAATAAGGCACTTTCAAGCGAAATTAGGTGTTTTCAAACGGAATTAGGTGTTTTTCGGACACAAAATCTCAGATTTCTCTCAAACGGCTAGGAATTAGGATCTGAAACTTTGTAGGGTTGTAGATCAGGTGTTTTTCGCACAACATATCCGAAAATTAGCTAATTTGAACCGTAAAAACCTGTTCAATTTGACGAAAATCAGTTAAAAACGTGAAAAAGATGAAGAAATATATCAAATCTGAAGCAATTTCGATCTAAATTTGATGAAATCTGGTGCGAAACAGTGTGATAGATCAGTGCAATCGAGCTCCTGCTCTGATACCACTTGTAGGACCGGTTTTGACTCCGAAACGATTGCGAACCGAACGTGTGACGTGCGGAATCCGTACACGAACGTGACCTAAACACAAAAACGTACAAATAATATGATTCTGTTGAAAGATATGACGAGTACAAGAACCTTGAATCACTTTCCTAACCGTGAGAAATTAGTAATGTGCACAATACCCCACTTGCCAGTGATTCAAGATAACCAAGACTTAATCCCTGTAATTATAACTTTGGAAAATAATTTGAGTATTGTATAACATTGTTGATAAAAAGTGAATGACTCACATTGCAAGTTTAATTTGGACAGAACATTGCCCACTGATTTAGTCTTGTAACCTAGGTAAATAACAATGCACACGAAACTAGGTCAGTAACTTAATACAACATTTATGATAAGCTCATGAAATCAAAACCCTCACGACGAATGACAAAGTATAGCCCGGATTCGGGCAGCACTTAAACATTCATCGGATCAGTTTCAATCAATCGGACATTGTATCGTAGCAGTGATCGAGTTATTACCCTGTTGTCGCAGCAAAGGGTCGAGACTTTGAATGTTTTTTTAAGAAACGGGTATAATTAAACGTACGTAGCTTAATTTTTCGTCGTAAGAAACATTCCATGCAAGTGCCAAACCCCTGATATATATACTGAAAAATGGTTCCTGTCGCGTGGCGCGCCAGACCCACCTGGTCCTGGCGCGTGGCGCGACGGCTACCCTTTTAGGGTAGGGTAGCCTCGTGTCCTGTATAGCCTGGGTGAGTTGTTAACAAACGAATTTTCGTGTTTACACTTTGATTTTATGGATAATTATCCATTTAGGGGATGCCCCCTCGAGTTTTATGGGGCCCTGATCCTAGTTTTGATTGTTCTGAAAATTATGGGTCATGCCACACTACTTGGGGGTCTCAATTAGGGTTTCCTAATGGACATTAATAAGCTAAGAAATAGTAATTTTGGCGAGAGTTGTTACATCCACCCCACCTTATTTAAAATCTCGTTCTCGAGATTTACTGGAACAAGTAAGGATATTTCTGCTTCATTTCTGATTCTAGTTCCCAGGTATACTCAGGTCCTCTTTTCGAATCCCACTTGACTTTAACCAGCACTAGTCTTTTGTGCTTGAGAAACTTGATCTTTCTGTCTTCTATTTGAAGCGGTTTTTTCTACAAATTTCAACCTTTCATTTACCTCTATATCTTGAAGATGTACTGTCAGAGATTCGTCAGACAAACACTTCTTGAGGTTAGATACATGAAATACGTCATGTACTCCAGCGAGCTTTTCTGGTAGTCGTAAGCGGTAGGCAACTGGTCCTATCCGCTGGATTACTGGGAATGGTCCTATGTACCTTGGACTTAGTTTTCCTTTCTTTCCGAACCGAACTACCCCTTTCCAAGGAGAAACTGTCAAGAGTACCTTGTCTCCAACTTGAAATTCCCGCGGCTTGCGTTGATTGTCTGCATAACTTTTCTGACGATCCCGAGCCGTCTTTAGTCTTTCCTTGATTTGAGTTATCTTATCGGTGGTTTCTTGTACAATCTCAGGACCTGATAATTGATTTTCTCCTATTTCTGCCCAGCAAACAGAAGTTCTACACTTTCATCCATACAGTGCTTCGAATGGGGCAGCTTCGATGCTTGCATGATAACTATTGTTATAGGAGAATTCAATTAGAGGTAGGTGGTCATCCCAGTTTCCACCAAAATCTATCACGCATGCCCTGAGCATGTCTTCTAGTGTTTGGATTGTCCTTTCACTCTGTCCGTCTGTTTGGGGATGGTAGGCAGTACTTAAATTCAGTCGGGTCCCCATTGCTTCTTGGAAACTTGTCTAGAAATGTGAAGTGAAACGACTATCCCGATCTGATACAATGGAGAGTGGGACTCCATGTAAGGATACTACCTCGTCTACATATAACTTTGCTAACCTTTCCATGCTAAAGGTTTCCTTTATGGGTAGAAAATAAGCTGATTTGGTTAATCGATCCACAATTACCCAAATTGCATCGTTACCTTTTCTGGTTTTGGGCAACTTAGTAACAAAGTCCATTGTTATTAGTTCCCATTTCCATACAGGCATTTCTAACTGTTGGAGTAACCCTGAAGGTTTCTGGTGTTCTGCCTTAACTTGTGAACAAGTTACACACTTAGATACGTATCCCGCTATGTCCTTTTTCATTCCTATCCACCAGAAGTTATTCCTTAAATCTTGGTACATCTTATTATTACCAAGATGCATGGTATATCTAGATTTATGGGCTTCCTCTAAAATCTTATCTCTTAAATTCCCTTGCTTAGGTACCCAAATCCTTTTCTTGTGGAATCTCCAAATTCCATCAGTTCCTTGCTCTAATTTCTTTATTCTTCCTTTCATTCCTTCAGCATCATCCTTGATTGTTGTTTCTTGAACATTCTTCAATTGTTCCATTAAATCTACTTGGAGATTTAATCTAAGAGCACGAACTCGTCTTTGTTTCTTATGATACTTACGACTTAAGGCATCTGCGACTACATTTGATTTTCCTTCGTGATATTGAATATCACAGTCGTAGTCACTTAAAATTTCCATCCATCTCCTTTGCCTCATGTTTAATTCTTTTTGCCCAAATATGTATCTTAAACTTTTATGATCTGTATAGATTGTAAACTTACTTCCGTACAGATAATGTCTCCAAATCTTAAGGGCAAAAATTATCGCTCCTAATTCTAAGTCATGAGTCGTATAATTTTCCTCGTGCTTCTTCAATTGTCTTGAAGCATACGCAATTACCTTTTTGCGTTGCATCAGCACACATCCTAATCCCAACTTAGAAGCGTCACAATAGACTTCAAAATCTTCTGTTCCTTCTGGCAAGGCTAAAATTGGGGCGTTCGTTAATCTTTGCTTTAAAATTGTTAGTGCAGTATGTCTATCGCCTCCATCAATCAAAACCGTAGCTGAAATAGAAGAGATCTAGACTTTATGTTACATGATGTAGTTAAAAGGGCAAGGTGGCAATCTTGTAAATAAGGGGAAATCCCTTATGCCTTGTGCCTATATATAGGAGCTTTAGGGTTCTCATTTAGAACTTTTGGCATTTAGGAGCTTTGAAGATCTAGTTCTAGAGAGAGAAAGTCTAGAGAGAGAAAGGTGATTCACGGTGATTGTACTCGTCATATCTTTAAATAGAATCACGTTTATAGTACGTTATTGTGTTCGGTCACGTTCGTGTATGGATTCCGCACGTCACACATTCGGTTCGCAATCGTTTTGGAGTCAAAACCGGTCCTAACAAGTGGTATCAGAGCAGGAGCTCGGTTGCGAAGATCAAACGCACAGAATCGTTCAAGATTTGATCAGATTCAGAGCCAAAAACATCCAGATTTGTCAAATTTTTCATAATTTTCTTGTTCTTCACGTTTTTTTTATATATTGCAAAATTGACGGGGTTTTTACGGTCCAAATTAGCTGATTTTTTGATATGTTGTGCGAAATTAGCTGATCTATAACCCTACAAATTTTCAGGTCAAAATTCTAAGCCGTTTAAGAGAAATCTAAGATTTTTGGTCCGAAATCGCATGAAATTGACCCCAGTTCGTTTGGAGGATCATCAATTCGTTTGAAATACAGCTCAGTTCGTACGAAATGGGTCAAATCGTGTGATTAGTGTTCCAATTTGCACGAAATGGACTTCCATTCCGCTTGAAATTGACCCAGGTCACACCAAAAGGTCCAATTCGCTTGAAATTGACTCCCAATTCGTACGAAATGGTCATTTATTGTGGTCAGGTCGTGTGAAAGGTCCAGTTCGTGTGAAACATACCTCCAGTTTGTTTGAAAAGGTTCAAGGCCGCGTGGAAATATAGTTCAACTCGCACGAATTGAACTCTAAGTTGGTTCAATTCGCATCAAATTCAACTCGCATCAAGGCCATTTCGCATCAAATCAATTCGTTTGAAACTTCTCCACTTCGCATGAAATGGTCCCAGTTCGCTTGTAAAACTCATCAGTTTGCTTGAAAAGTTTATCAGTTCGTACGAGTTGATCTTATTAGGTCATCAAGTGAACTTCATTGTTTATGGCCCAATTAAAAGTTGGAGTATAGAGTTAAGACCATTTGAAGCCCATATTTCGTGGCCCATTCGATCTAGTCCATTCAAACAGTGATTCCATCCGAATAACATTATCATTGTACCAAAAAGCCAGAACAAAGTTCGCGAGTCTTTGACACGAGTCCTAGATCAATTCCACCGTCACACACTTTCACATATTCAGTTAGTTTTTAAACTGATTGTTTATTTGTTTGTCTGATTGCAGGTGATTCAAGATATACAAGGTGCAAATATCAAGACATAATTTGAAGATGTCAAGCGGTGGTGAAGAATTTTACAACACGTTTTACAATGCTTTTACTTCAGAATCATCTGAAAGAAGATCTGACACAAGAGATTATTCAAAAGAGATTTCAGATAATTTGAAATATGACAATATGTATGGAAACCAACAGAAACCACCGAAATTAATGAATGTTGAAGATTATAACTGGTGGAAAAATCTGTTTGAGGGTTGGGTAAAAGCTTTTGCACCTGAAAGTTGGTTAAAATTAAAAAAGGGATTTAAAGAACCAACAAAAGAAGGAGGAGCGTTATTAACTGATGAAGAGTTCACATAAAAAGATTTAAAAAATGTTGTAGCTGAACATAGAATGATTACATTGTTACATCAGTCAGTGAGAGAAGACATTATTTCACTACTTGAACATGAGAAAACATCAAAGGGTTTGTGGGAAGCTTTAGAAAGAAAATGTACTGGTGGTGAGCTGATTATTAAAAACAAGCGTTCGTTATTGAAAAAGAATTTGATTTGTTTGCTTGTATGAAAGGTGAAACTGTTCTACATATGATTGAAAGATTCTGTCATCTTAAACTTGAAATGGAGAGAGTTGGTGTGTCAAAAGATAATGAAGAGATCGTTGATAGATTGATAGAAGCTGTTCCAAATGAAGACGACTGGTTACACTATGTAATGATTCTCAAAAACAGCAATGATATGAGCAAGGTGACTCTAAACTGGCTGATTGAGAAACTTGAGGGGCATGATCTAGAAATCAGGAAACAAAACAAAATAGGAAGCCAGCTGTATAAACAAAATGTCGATTTATACTACATAGGAAACATGTTTGATCAAAAGTCAAAAACGGGATTTAGTGCTGGAAGCTCAAGGGATTCATCTCAGCAAAGTTCTTCAAGAGATTTGGGTTATCATTCAACTGGTTCAAATTCATCAAATCCGAACATAATCCATTGCAGTATCGCCATAGATCTGAAAAACTCTCAAAGTCTGAATGCAGAAGCTGCCAAGCAACAAATGGTGTTCTTAGCTTCCGTTCTGGAATCGTACGAAAGTCTGATCGCAGGAAAAGTTGGAAATCCAAAAATGACAAAGGAAGATTATGATCAGATCGATCCAGAGGAGATGGAGTTAATGGATATTAAATGGTGCATGGCTAGCGCAATGAGGAGAGCACACGCTTCATGGAGATCACTGGAAGATCGTCTTTGGGATCTGCTGATTCAAAATTGGGGTTTGATAAGGCAAAATTTACCTGTTTCAAATGCAAACAGAAAGGACACTTCAAAAGGGAGTGTACAAACAGGGAAACTGACGAACCCACGAATCCATTCAGAGATGATTATTACAAGAAAGCAATTTATCATCGCAACAGTGGATCATCAAATGTGAATCAGAAACAGATCAATGAAGGGTCGTCAAAGGAAAGATCTAGGGCGATGGCGGTTTGATGTGCTAAAAGTGGTTAATTAAAAACAACTAAAATTACCCTAAATCTAGACACTCTAAGCTTTAAATTTATAAACTTAGACTCGATCTAAAACTAAACCACACAACCGGCAAGTGTACCGATCAATGCAGTATAGCTATAGTAAGTCCGAGTATCGAACCCACGAGACTCTAAGGATTACGCTAAGACTCTATTTAGACTATGACTTAACTAATTTGTTTATTGATTGGGGGGGGGGGGGGTTTCTAAAAGTCCTAAATAAAATATTAAAATAATGCTAAATAACTAGACACGAACTTGGACGAAGACTAGAACCAGTGGCGATGAAGACTACCTAGGCTAGACGCAAGTTTAACTCAGAATGGATTTCTATTCGATAGTTTTGTGGTATGGAACCGGGATCTTTAAATGCTAAACCTATTAAGATACCAACTAAGCCCCTCAATCCCTCTCAAGGTGATTCTTGTGGCACTACCTAGGCTGTTACGCTTACCGGTTTTTAGATTTCCTCACAGTCCTCTAACTTCTTGAAAGTGCCTAAATAAGACGATCTACCTCACAGAGCGAAAGTCTAAGGCAACTATGGGTTTTAATCTTAGTTTAATAGACAAGAGAATGTTTAAGGACTAGACCGATTTCTTAGACCTAGCTATAAACCAAACCGAGACCTATTAATAACCTCGAGCCTCACAACGACAAGATTAGCAGAACACTTGATTTTATTAAATTACCGAATATTACTTCTAAGGTTACTTATGCAATTTTCACCCTAAAGGATTAATGATCTATTACGTGATATAGACACTCACCTAAATCAAGAACCCTAGCACAACCCTATTATGTGATATTGACCGTCACCAAGGATTATACGAAGTAATAAACAGCAATAAAACAATATCAAGCATGCATATACACCAAGTTAAAATTCCATAGCCGTTTACAATACAAGAAAACCCATGAACCACATTAAAACATAATAAAAATCCAATCTTTATTAAACCATTGTCATGCCTAGGTAGTATGAAGTATTTAGCCGATCATAGTCAAGAACGAAGATAATAAACAAGGTTTAGAACAAGAACTCATTGAAGTAAAATAAAGAAACTAAGAAAACAAGAAAGAACCGAATAGATAGAACCCGTTAAATTCTTGATCTCCAAGCCTTCAACTTTAATCCCAATGATTCTCTAGCCTTGAACCCTTTGCAAATCAATCTTTAAAATTTCTGATGTTCTCGTATTCGTGCGTCTGACCTCTCCTTCACAGCCACCTTCTGTCTGATGTCGACTAAGGAATATTATATCCCTGATGTCTCTAATATTAAACTTCACGTCCAAGTAACATATATATGTTTCTGATGTTGATATTTGCCGCCTCTCTTCTGATCTCAAAATATGGCCTCATGAAACTCCAAACGGCCCAAGAGTCCAAGACAACTAACAAATGTGAGCCACTTATCTACATAAAGCCCAAACAACAATCAAATAATTATAAATGGTCAACGCTAACAATCTTGGTCAACATGAGAATTTTGATCAATTTCCTTGTTTTTGTCGTGATGCATAATTAATGTGGTTCCACATTTATTTAAGTTTCACTCAATATGCACTTTTAGTCCCTTAAGTTTTATGAAGTATTTTTAAGCAGCTTTTCTTTCATTGCAATTCTAGTCACTTGATCCTATTAACTCGCGCTTCTTCGTTTATTTATCTGTTTAAGCTCATTTATAATTCTTTTTCGCGCTAGGACCTGTAATAAACAATCTAATCAAATAAAAACTAAAAACTCATAAAAACTCCTCTAAAACTATTTAAAATAATACAATTTACAAAAGATAAATGTATTTGTTTTACAACACATCACGGTTATTCAAGACGATGAGGGTTATGACTGGAGTGAAATTCTTCCTGAAGAAGATTATGTTGGATCTGCATTTGTAGCCAATGCGGATTATGAAAATTGGTGGAGAAGAGATAGTGCGAGATATGAGATTAGAAAGTTGAATGAACCATTCAAACAAGTTCTGGTTGAAAAAGAAAAGATTGTTACAAAACTTCAAAGTTATCATAACTCTTCGTACATTCTTGAACGCATTTTCAACATCACACCAGATGACAAAGATACTGACAAGAATAAAAAAGGTATTGGTTCAGAATATCATCAGGTACCTCCACCATTGAGAAATAAATATACTTTTTATGATGAGGAAAAGCTGGCAAAAGGTCTGAATATCCTTGACCAATTACCTGAAAGTATCGATGTGACTTACGCCAAATCTGATGAAGCTGATGATTCAGAGGTGGTAAGTAAGGTTGTTGATAGCGTTTTGAAAGATGAGTCAACCAAAGGTAAGTCTGAATCACATGATGAAAATGAGGGAAATTTTCATGATGACTATATTAAACAGTCAAAATCAGAGAAAGTTGTGAATGATGATTCAAAAGGATTCGTTTATACCATGATTGGATCGGACAAATTATTCTTAGATATTGTATCCCCGATTCAAAATGTGATTTCAGAAAAAATTGACAAAGTGTTTAAACTGGTTGAGATTGAGAAATCAGAAATTTCAAAATTTGTTGGGGAAAACAAGAAAACTTTTTAAAACAAGCCTGCTTACAAAAAGAAGAATACGAAAGCAGGGTTGGGTTATAAAGAAAAAAAGAATCAAAATAAAAAGTTTGAAAAGCAAAATTTTCAAAATAAAATGAACTTTGTTCACGGGAAAAGTTCGGAAGACGAGAAAGAACTCCAATTTAGACGACAGTCTAATGAAGAGTTCTATGCTCAGAAAAAGAAACAACAACAGGCTAAAGATGTTTCAAAGAAAACGTGTTTTAAATGTGATCAAATTGGACATGTTGCACGCAAGTGTCCAAACCCAAAGCCTGTTAATGTTGAAAAACATAAATCTGAGGATGTGAAACAAAGGTCTACTAGATTTGATTCGAAACAAACTTGGAGGTTCAACACAAACAAGTTAGCTTCGAATCAAACTTGGAAACCAAAACAGACCAGATTTGAATCAAGACAAACACGAAATTTTCACACTTCCAGATTCAGAACAACACAAAGTTAGCAAACCTCAGTTGATATGACAAAGCCAAATCAATTTTGGAAACCAAAAAGTGTTGTTCAAAATCAAAACACAGAGTCACGATTTTACAAACGAAATGCGACAAAAGGTCAAAACTGGGTGGTTAAGAAACAAGTGACTAATGTGAATGATGAGAAAGTCAAAGTCAAAGATGAAAAAGTTTTTGTACAAAATGACAAAGATTTTCCATCATAAAATGAATATTGTGTCGAAATGCCTAAGGTCAAACAGACCTGGGCTAAATTGTTCAAGTAATTGAGTTTTTGTGAATGTGCAGGTGCTCATGAAGTTTGATTGTCAAGAAAAAGAATTGATGAGCATCCTGGCACTGGAGGAGAAGGCTACTGAACCCTGGTTTGGTTAAAAGGGAGTTTATCAGTTTCTGTACATAAATAAACCATATTTAAAAAAAAACTCTAAAAATTGAAAAATTTAAAAAACCAAAAATATGTTTTTATTTTGTCAAAAATTTGAAAAATCAAAAATATGTTTGTTTTTAAATTTGTCAAATATTAAAAAATTCAAAAATATGTTGATTGAATATGCCGAAACCCTCACGGCTGAACAAACATGATTAATTTCACAAGATTGAAAAAACGGTTTTCAAACTGTAAAAGATCAATGTGTTGTAAATAATGGGGGTAATTACTGCTTTACATGTTATATCTTCTGCAAAACAGAGCATTAGATGCAGAAAATGGATAGCGAGACAAAGCTATCAGCATCGGGTTGTCAAATTTACTTTAAATGATTTTGAATTTTAGGGGGAGTAAAAAATTTCAAAAAATCCAAAAACATTTGAAAATTTGAAAAAGCCAAAAACATGATAAAATTCAAAAATGAGTTTTTGTGTAAAAAGAGGAAATGATAGTACATCAGTAGACAATCACTGTACGCTAAAGATTTGGAAAGTTAAAATGTGATAAACGGTCTCACTGATGACATGCCAGTAGGTTTTCGCACGCTTAGTAGATTGTTGTCGAGATATAAACCTAAATATCATACTTACTTATTTCGTGGGGAACATCTCTCGGATATATGGGTAACCCCCGAAATCTTGTTTGAAAGGCTTTCTATTTCTGATATACTAGGTCTTTGTGCGTGGTGATATATGTGGTATTATACCTGGACTTCTGATTTTGCGGGAGCAATAGCCTAGTCCTCGTATAATACTTTGCATTGCTTTATTCTTAAAGCCCACCCTCAGCATAAAAAATGATGAAACATTGAAAAATGCTAATCATGTGCTGTTGTAAAGAAGATCCCCAAGGGGGACCCACCTAAAGACGAACCATCATATCTCTGATTTTGCGGAAGCAATAGCCTGAGCTCTCATGGTCTCGCATTTAACCCCTTACAGATATCATTAGTGTACAGTCACCTGTAAGACTGAATATAGGAGTCTGGATACGGGAGTATATTCTGAGGTGGGACACGCGAATAAGTTTAAGTCCTTAAAACACCTAATCTCATATCTCGAAACAATTGAACTTTGTGTGAAAATTTAAGTGGATCAGTATACTGACAATCTAAGTGAATCATTTAGAACTTAAAGTGTTTTAAAGCTCAACGGTACTAGTGATTTGTCATAAACTGATATGATCCTCTGACACGAACTTAAACAAAAATATTGTCTGTAAATATTTCTTTATTGCTTTATATTTCAGAAAACTTCAAAAAGATTTTTGATTCCGCTTTATTTTCGACAACCGATGTCTGAGAGTTGAGTTTCAAAATTTAAGTATGCTGAATGTGTTTCTGAAAATAAAACAAGTTCATTAACTTGAAACTTGTAGTTTTTAGTTCAAAAATCAAAAACAGTTCGTGATATCTTCAAGGTCATTAATTTGGACTTGGATGATTTACTGTGAGGGATTTGGATTCTTAATTGTTAAAATCAGATTAAAGAGCTATGTTCCAATCTTGGTCGCTTAAATTGTCAAATCTATGAAGTTTGTTAATAGGGAAAGTGGAAATGTTTTAAAAGTGCCAGGTTACGGTTCCTGGACAACTGAAAATGCTTTCACTGTAAAAATATTTTAGTATATGTTGAGAGAGCCAGGTCATCAATCCTGGAGATTCAAAATGTTTTTACTTATGAATGTATTAGATTTGCAGATGGTATTCCAGATTACAATCCCGATAGCCGAGTCTAAGGGGGAGTCTGAAGACAAGCTCAACGCAACGGAGAGCGTGCATTCAAGGAGCCAGGTAACTATCCTGGGGGAGCTTGTATCCGGAAAGCCAGGTGTCGATCCCAAAAGCACGGAAGCTTAAAGAAAGGGGGAGCCTGAAGAAAAGGAGTCTGATAGAAAGGAAGAGCAACGGAAGCCTGAAGACAGATCCACGGGGATTCTGTTCGAGAAAGAGGAAGTCTATGGTTGTTGATACCATCAAAGTTTCAAGAAGACTCAAAGAGAGAGAGAGAGAAAGACAAGACGCTATGAGATTGACTGCGGCAATATCCAAGGGGGAGTCTGTTAGTGCAGTATGTCTATCGCCTCCATCAATCAAAACCGTAACAGAAATAGAAGAGATCTAGACTTTATGTTACATGATGTAGTTAAAAGGGCAAGGTGGCAATCTTGTAAATTAGGGGAAATCCCTTATGCCTTGTGCCTATATATAGGAGCTTTAGGGTTCTCATTTAGAACTTTTGGCATTTAGGAGCTTTGAAGATCTAGTTCTAGAGAGAGAAAGTCTAGAGAGAGAAAGGTGGTTCACGGTGATTGTACTCGTTATATCTTTCAATAGAATCACGTTTATAGTACGTTCTTGTGTTCGGTCACGTTCGTGTACGGATTCCGCACGTCACACGTTCGGTTCGCAATCGTTTCGGAGTCAAAACCGGTCCTAACAAAAATCTTAAAAGTCTCCTCTTGCCTAGGTCCCCATTCAAACTTAACTATTTTACATGTTAGCTTAGTCAATGGCACTGCTATCTTAGAGAAATCCTTAATGAAACGCCTATAATACCCAGCTAGTCCTAGAAAACTTCTAACTTCTGTAGCTGATTGCGGGACCTTCCAGTTTGTGATCGCCTCTATCTTGGAGGGATCTACATGAATACCTTCGTGATTCACCATGTGTCCTAAAAATTGCACCTCCTGTAGCCAGAATTCACACTTCGAAAATTTGGCGTAAAGCTTTTCCTTTCTTAACAAAGTTAAGAGTGCATGTAGATGCTTACAAAGCTCGTCCTGACTTTTGGAATAAATAAGTATATCGTCGATGAAGAAAATTACAAATTTATCCAAGTACGGTTTACAGATTCTATTCATCATGTCCATGAATGCTACAGGAGCATTCGTTAACCCAAAGGGCATGACTGTAAACTCGTAATGACCATACCTAGTTCTGAAAGCAGTTTTAGGGATGTCTTCCTCCTGCACTTTCAATTGATGGTATCCGGAGCGCAAGTCGATCTTAGAAAAATATCTAGCTCCCTGAAGTTGATAAAAAAGGTCATCAATCATAGGTAATGGGTATCGGTTCTTAATTGTAACCTTATTCAGTTCCCTATAATCGATACACATTCGCATCGACCCATCCTTCTTTTTCACAAACAACACTGGTGCTCCCCAAGGGGATGAACTAGGTTGTATAAATCCTTTACTGAGCAATTCATCTAACTGCTTTTTCAGTTCTAACATTTCGGTGGGTGCTAGTCGATAGGGTGCCTTGGCTATTGGTGTTGTTCCAGGAATTAGATGAATTCTAAACTCTACTTCCCTATCTGGTGATAATCCTGGTAGCTCTTCTGGGAATACATCCGGGTATTCTGATACTACAGGAATTTCCTTAAGTTCCTTACTTTTAGTGTTAATGATTACCGAAATCATATACACTATTCCTTGCTTTCGTTTATAACTAGCAACTTTCATTACTGAAATGAACTTCATAGGTCTACGTGGCTTATCTCCTGTAACCATAATTATTTCTCCTGATGGTGTATGAATTTCTATGGAATTCTGGTCACAAAGGATTCAAGCATGGTTGGCTACTAACCAATCCATTCCTAACACAACATCGAATCCAGCTAAATTCATAGGTAAAAGATTGGCAGAAAATTTGTGGCCTGAAAGTTCTATCCTTCCTTCTTGCATAACCTTATCTATGTTAACAGAGTTACCATCTGCTGTTTCTACCATATACATCTGCCTAAGTTTGGTTAAGCGTAGGTTAAGAGCTTGGCAGAATGAAGTATTTATAAAACTTTGGTTTGCACCAGAGTCAAATAATACTTTCGCATAAACGTCGTGAACTAGGAACGTACCCGCTATTACGTCCAGAATCAGATCTGCTTCCGGTGTAGTCAACTGGAAGGCTCTTGCATTCTTTTTGGTAGTTCCTTCTGCAGGCTTGGCCTTGTTGTCAGCTGGTTTGACCAATTTAGGGCAGTCTGGTCTAAAATGTCCAGCTTCTCCACAGTTGAAGCAAATTGTTGATTTCTTTCTTCTGCAATCTTCTTCTTGGTGCCCCAGAATTTTGCAGAAGTTACAGTACCCCTTACATTTTCCAAAGTGCTTTCTTTTACAGGTACTGCAAAATGGAGCAGTGGAGGATTGTCCAGTTCCTCTTTTCTTGAAATTGCCACTAGTATTACCCACACGAAATCCTTGGGTAATTTTCTGAGCCAATTCCTTCTTTCTGTTTTCTTCTCGCGTACGTACCAGTCCGTCGGTCAAGGTGTTGGCTAATTCTACCGCATCATCAATTGTACTGGGTCTTGCAGCTTTGACGATATCATGAATCTCGCTAATTAAACCCCAAATGTAGCGAGAAATAAGTACCGGTTCTGACGAGGCCAGAGTTGGTACAATTCTAGCATATTCAAAGAATTTCGAATTATACCCTCGACAGTCAACATCAACCATTCGGTGGCTCAGGAACTTATTTGCCATTTGTTCCTTTTCATATTCGGGGCAGAATTTCCTTTCCACCAATCGCTTAAATTCTTCCCAACTCATGGCATACGCCATGTCACTTCCTTTGGCTTGCAACACTGTATTCCACCATTCCAATGCCTCTTCCTTGAAGAGGTAGGATGCATACATAACCTTGTCTTCTTCGGCGCATTTACTTATTTTAATTACTGCTTCGGTTTTCTCTAACCAACGTAGTGCAATAGTCGCCCCTACATTGCCCGCATATTCAACAGCTTTACAGGCAAGAAATTCTTTATAAGTGCAACCAGGTGTTGCAACTTTCATTTTCTTGAGTACTGGGACTTGAATCACATTATTCTCATTATTGCCACCTCCATTAACACTGTTACTGAAATTGTCGTCGCGAGTTCGCTTGCTGTGGTTGGCTTGCGAAGGTTCAACGGGGTTTTTAACAGCAACGACAATTGTGGGGATAGCGTTGGCTATTCCCTGAGCGAGGATGTTTTCTATATCTTCTCTATTAAGGAAGTGATCTTCATTATTTCGTTCCGATTGATTAACTTCATTGACTGGTTGATTTTCCGCATTTTCCATCTGAATGATTACCAATATATACAAATTATTACCACAAATTAGATAATAACTAAATATCATAAAGTAATTACACATCATCACGTCAACATGTATAGCCAAAATTGTCGACTTTGCGACTTTCATATTTTATATATTATTATGCATCGATACACACAACAGGTATTTTACAAAAGTTTTATTTTTAAGTTATTTTACATTATTATATTTTTAGTATTTATTATTATTATTATTATTATTATATTATTATTATTATTATTATTATTATTATTATTATTATTATTATTATTATTATACAAACACAAACATCACCGCCACCGTCAGCTGGCATTTCAGAAACGACGTTCCCTTTCGTCGTATTTCCACGTGATTTTCTCCCCCACTTCCCGAATTCTATTTCCTGGGTCCATCAGCTCCTCGCCATAATGGCGGAGTTCAGCCAAGTTTTCGGTGCTCATAGGTGGGTTTGGTGCAGGTTCAGGGTCAAACTGGGGAAAATAGACGTTGGGGTTATTCATGAAATTCTGAAATTACCAATCACTCGTCCACCATTCCTCCAGCTCTCCAGGTAGAAGTCGGTGGTTGACAATAGGATTGGGAATAGCAGGCTCCAAATTAACTGGAAGTTGGGACTCGGCGGGGTAACCGAAGAGGTTTTCATCGGCAGGTCCGATGAGGTCACAATTTGCCAGTTTGCGATCAAGCTCCTCCCATGGTGGCATTTCCTGGGCTTGCCCTGAACTTTCCCCGATCTCCTTTCCCTTGCCTTTATCCTTGGGATCCTCAGTCTTTTTAACCTTCTAGGCAGCTGGCTTCTTCCTACGCCCACGTTTCCAATCCAAGATTCTCCTCATCTTTTTCGATTTTGGTTTCTCCTGAGCCTGGGCCTGGAATGTCATTGGCTCTTCAGTGTCTGCTTGGTAGCCAGATGGGTTTCCTGTGGTATCCATATCGGTTGTATGGATAGTAAAGTTTCGGAGTGTCTCCGACAGTTCATTCATGCTGTTAGCACACATGAAGAAACACACACACCATTTCAAGTTAAAATTTTATTTAAATTAAATTTTCACACAATCACAAAATGGCAATCTGACAAAAAAAAAATTAAGTATTTCTAAAAACTTAATTGGCTTCAATCAGTGGCTCTGGTACCACCTTTTTCTGTCACGGCCCCCGATTCGGTTTTACCCGTTTTAGGAGCCGCGTGACATAAACTCGTGGTATTGTTTATTTTGGCAGCGAAAAGTTTAACATGATCTCTTTACAACTGAAAATGCCCAATTATTTTATTTTACATTTTGGGACAAACCCCATAATTTACATCCAGGGAAATTTCGCTGGGAAATTCCTGTGTTACAAAAACATGTTTATTTATTTTATTTACTGAGCCACATTCTTCAAGCTGGTGTGCTACGCGACACCTTTCCTGATTCACAGTAAATCACCTGAAACATGTTTAAAAAGATTTTATCAGCGGGGAAATACTGGCGAGTCACTCAGGTTATATAAAACGACACATTAGTTATAAATTACAGCATAAGAGCGATTACAATGGCTACTATCTTATTTTTATCTGGCGCCGTGTCACACCCTGGTGACGATGGTCATACCACTATTAGGTCATTTCACCCAAGTAGTGATGATTGTCACTGTTAGTTTGGTGAACCTAACCGTGAGAAATTAGTAATGTGCACAATACCCCACTTGCCAGTGATTCAAGATAACCAAGACTTAATCCCTGTAATTATAACTTTGGAAAATAATTTGAGTATTGTAAAACATTGTTGATAAAAAGAGAATGACTCACATTGCAAGTTTAATTTGGACAGAACCTTGCCTACTGATTTAGTCTTGTAACCTAGGTAAATAACAATGCACACGAAACTAGGTCAGTAACTTAATACAACATTTATGATAAGCTCACGAAATCAAAACCCTCACGGCGAATGACAAAGTATAGCCCGGATTCGGGCAGCACTTAAACATTCATTGGATCGGTTTCAATCAATCGGACATTGTATCGTAGCAGTGATCGAGTTATTACCCTGTTGTCGCAGCAGAGGGTCGAGACTTTGATTGTTTTTGAAAGAAACGGGTATAACTAAACGTACGTAGCTTAATTTTTCGTTGTAACAAACATTCCATGCAAGTGCCAAACCCCTGATATATATACTGAAAAATGGTCCATGTCGCGTGGCGCGCCAGACCCACCTGGTCCTGGCGCGTGGCGCGACGGCTACCCTTTTAGGGTAGGGTAGCCTCGTGTCCTGTATAGCCTGGGTGATTTGTTAACAAACGAATTTTCGTGTTTACACTTCGATTTTATGGATAATTATCCATTTAGGGGATGCCCCCTCGAGTTTTAGGGGGCCCTGATCCTAGTTTCGATTGTTCTGAAAATTACGGGTCATGCCACACTACTTGGGGGTCTCAATTAGGGTTTCCTAATGGACATTAATAAGCTAAGAAATAGTAATTTTGGCGAGAGTTGTTACACCCTCATTCGCTCCAGTAGTTAAGGGAGATGTTTTTGGTTTATTCCAGTGTCCGACAACAGAGGTTGAAAAGGAGCAAATGAGCCAGATACCTTACATGTCAGTAGTCGGGAGCCTGATGTATGCTCAAGTCTGTACTCGCCCATATATCGCTTATATTGCTGGAATGCTAGGCCGTTATCAGACTAATCCTGGCCTAGATCACTGGAAAGCAGCTAAGAAGGTCCTTAGATATCTGCAAGGGACGAAAGACTATAAACTGACTTATAGAAGAGGTGATCACTTAGAAGTGGTAGGTTATTCTGATTCTGACTTTGCCAAATGCAAAGATGACAAGAAATCCACTTCGGGCTACATCTTTATGTTAGCAGGCGGACCTATCTCATGGAAGAGTCATAAACAACAGTTAACCACAACTTCCACAATGATGGCAGAATACATTGTTGTTTATGTTAGCAGGCGGACCTATCTCATGGAAGAGTCATAAACAACAGTTAACCACAACTTCCACAATGATGGCAGAATACATTGTTGTTTACAACGCAACTTGTCATGGAATGTTGCTTAGAAATCTGATCACTGGACTCAAAATCGTTAATTCCATTTCTAGACCATTGAAGCTATACTGTGATAACTCAGCTGCCGTTAGCTTCTCGAACAGTAACAGTTCGACTAGAGCTGGTTTATATCTCGATACAAAATATTTGTTCGTACGTGAACGTGTTGAGGAAAATAATCTTTGTATTGAGTATATTAGTACTAAAGATATGCTTGCGGATCCGATGACTAAAGGTCTCCCACCTAAAGTTTTCGAAGAACATGTATCGAATATGGGACTTACTAAAGACCTTATTTAATGGCATATTGTACTAGCTTATGTTTTAATTAATGAAATTTCCTCATTTTGATTTTGTATGTCTCTAACATATGTTCTGCCGGTGTAATGACATATAGACAAATATAAATACAAATCAGACGTTAAAGGGCTTATGCGTATTTTGATCGTAACTATTAGGTTTTAAATTGAGGCTATAGTATGACTAATGGGGGTCCTGAGTCGAATGATGATTCAACGGCTGTATTTCTCTGCTATAGTTCTTGGTTTAAGGCTAAAATGAGTGTTAACTCCTGGCCAGGCTTATCTAATACTCATGATAAATGATTACTCGGCTAAGTGGAAGAATGTGAGATTAAATATATAATTATTATAATATTTAATCTTGTAGCCATTATAATCATTTATATTATATAGATCAAAATATATTAATAACCTATTAATAATTAGTTGGTAATTGTTGATGGACCATATTACCCTTATTAACTAATTATGTTTCCTCTTGGGTGTATATATAAGGAGATTATTAGAGAGTTTAAGGGTTAGACAATTGCACAAACCCTAACAACACATAACTTCAATTCGGCTCTCTCTCCATAACCGAATCCTTCCCTTGTTTCGGTTTCATCACTATCATAATCTTACACCCTAAGGAGGAACCAAATCATCCTGACAAGTATGTTTAACTCAATGGTTGCATCTCTGACTGGATTCTCTGCTGGCCTGTCTGCTGTAACAGATATGTTATTCATGTTTTCCATAATGTTTAAACAGAACTGATCAACACGGATGTCTTCCGGCTAGTGTGCGGTTTGTCTAGATTGTTATAATCCTTGTTATGGACTTATCTCTTCGATGAGGTTTTCCCCACCATGTCAATCCAGGATATGGGATTCACCAAAAGTATCTCCTCAAACAACCATAGGGACTCATTGTTCTAAATAAGTTTTACCTCAACATCGCAAACATCATAAAATTGACTGGTATGATACTATTTGCAACATCTACCTCCTCATTGTTTAAATCTTCCACTTGTTCAATCATATGTGTACTTCTATAAGTAGTGTGTTTTAAGTGTTAAGCAGTGTGTTTTAAATTTCACGCCCATAATATATTGCATTGTGTTTTAAATTGTTATGTTTGGTATTTTTCTTGCCAAAACAACCCAAAGCATCATGCCTAAGTTCAAAACATGATGCCTACATGTCAGTTTCTATGCCTTCTCACACTTCTCACGAAAAATGTCATTTTTACAGCAACCTCACCCATGTATAAGGTGTGCATTCATAACATAACCTATACGTCACATTTATTTTCTATTTTAAATCATTTTAATTGTAGCAGTTGGCTAGAATAATCAAGATATAAGGATTTTATATAAGGTGTGCATTGATAACCTATACATCACATTTATTTTCTATTTTAAATCATTTTAATTGTAGTAGTTGGCTAGAATAATCAAGATATGGGGATTTTATTTTTAAGAAAAAATATAATTTACATAAATTATTTTACAAAATCAATTGTTTATTACAATAATCTAATTAAATTTTCATAAATAACTTGGTTTAATATAATAAACAAATGTAAATGAAAGAATTATTGTTTAAAAAGATGGATCGGAGGGTAATAATTTAAAAAAAAAATATATATATATTGCTGATATAAACTTGCATTTGGAGATGGTGTTATAGTGTGTACGATTATATCATATAAATTATAAAGACTTAATTTAAAGATTTAACTTTAAATATTACAACCATCTACTAGTGGTGCACAAAAAACCCGAACCCGGACCCGGAAAAAAACCCGGAACCGGGTATTATAAAACCGGGTTTTCTATACCCGAACCCGACCCTTCCCATAGGGTAGGGACCGGGTATTCATATTTGATCTAAAACCCGAACCCGGAACCGGGTTTTTTTATACCCGGTTTATACCTGAAACCCGGTTTTTATAAATACCCGGAACCGGTTTTTATAAATACCCGGAACCGGGTTTTATAAATACCCGGAACTGAGTTTTTTATACCCGGTTATATAGCACTTTGACTTCTAGTCCTATCTATGTTTTTTTATCTATGTTATTTTATCTATGTTTTTAAGCATTAAGACTTATAGTTCTTATGATTTGACAAAATTATGTATGCACTTTGATGTAATCTTGTTTAATTATTAAGTTTCTAATGATATTTGAAATATTTGGTCATTATTCCCCTCTATTTGCTGGAAAGATCCATTGGTTAAAACATAACATAGCAAGTAAAATATATTGTTGAGGTGAATATTTTCTCAGTCATTTTGAAATTAAAAACCATCATGATACCATAAGCAAATATAACGTTTGAGGTGAATATTTTCTTGATTTTACATATTAAAATGCTTCTTCAAAATCATTTTTTCATGTGTGGTTCCTGAGTTTTAATTTAACCTTTTAATCATATTAATCAAATCAAAATCTTTTGGAAAAATGTAAATCTCTTCACCATACATTCTATCAACAAACTATTAAAATGAGAAATCAAGAGCATGCCTCCTACCGTCACGCATGAGCCAAAAGTGGCTTTGATACATTACTTGAGTTTTATAACATGGTCTAAGAACAATTACAAAGATCATAGAAAATGTTTATGGGAAAGACTCTCTAAACAAATTTGGTTAAAAAACCCAATAAGATCTTGTTTGTTTGATATAAAAGAACACAAGAGTATAAAATACACTATATGATGCCAATTAAACTCTCACTTGAGTTGGATTAGATTGATGTGTATATGTCAGAACAAACACCAACAAAGTTGTCTTGAAACGGTATGTAGTACGTACAGACTAACACAATACGAGGACTATGTCTTAATCAGGTTTTTTTGCTAAAAAATACACTAGTTTTTTTCAAGGGGTGTGCCCATCCACCCAGCCATCAACCTGGGTCTGCCCCTGATGTGACCTAGGGTTCATAAAGAACTCGTAGCTTGCCAATATTGACCGGAGAGGACCAAGTTTAACATGCAAACACGACTCTAAAATTCTTAAAGGATAATAGGCTGAAGAACTTGTATAAAATTTACCGAACAAGGAGTAATGTTAGTAATTTGTGTATAGCTACGCGTATACCATAATTAAACACTTACTGTTTTTTAAATATTATGACATTATGGTCATGTAAAAAAAATTCCTATTCATACAAAGACCACTCACCGATCGACCCGACCTATCTCACCAAAATACCTACGTCAACCATGTGATATATCTTAAATAGCTTCGAAGTGTCAAATAGTTAGATAAACTCGTATAGTCTATATTCAAGTTTTTTATAATAACTATGGCATCATAAATTTGTGAAAGAAAGACCTCCAAATATCAACTAAAATGATTGCCGTTCAAAAAAAAAAAAAAATCAACTAAAATGATTCTTTTGAAGACTTGTGATATATTAGATCTCTTATCGGATTCAACTTTCTCACGATGCCTATCATATGAGTCATAGTATTTTAATGATATTGAATTACTAACACCTTTGAATTATGTTTTATACGAGTGTTAGGATCAAATACAGAGTCTTATAAAAATAAGAAGTCGTAAATACGATATCAAACGGGCTCCGATTGACCTCATTTAAGCAGCATTGGAATCGTCTCATCGAACTCTACGATGTGAGATTTTAGCTAGGTTTTTGTTTCTATATGTTTAGCTTGTAGATTTTTAGACTTTTTGTAGGGCTGTAAACGAACCGAACGTTCAGCGAACAGTTCGTGAACCGTTCGGCGGGAAGTTCGTTTATGTTCGTTCATTTAATAAACGAACGAACATGAACAAGAAATTTCGTTCGATTAGTTAAATGAACGAACATGAACAGAGGTCTCGTTCGTTCAATTGTGTTCGTGAACGTTCGGTAAGGTGTTCGTGAACTTTCGTTCATTTTATATGCGTTCGATTATGTTCGTATGTTTGTGTTTTAATTAAAGATTTTTGTACTTTCATATATTGTATCTATACTTTTTATATTATTAAACTTTTATTTATTTTATTACCATAACAATTAAACAAGGAAACCTTATTTCACTTTGTTTATGTACCATTTACTTTTCCTTTCTCATTATTTACATCGACGAATACGATCGACCTCCGTTCCACAATAAGGGATCCAAGTTCCAGTGCTACTCTATGGGTCATCCACCTTTATCCTTCGTCGCATTGGCCAAATTTATTTGTGTTCGTGAACCGTTCGTGAACACTCTCATTTCCTTAATGAACGAACACGAACATAAAATCTCGTTCGGTAAGTGTTCATGAACCGTTCATGAACACATTTATTTTCTTAATGAACGAACATGAACAAGGCCTTGTTCGTGTTCGTTCGGTTCGTTTACAGCCCTAACTTTTTGTTTACATCATCGTGTCTTTTTATTTCATCGTGTCATTTCTATATTTGCGTCATTATGTCTTTTTTTGTGACTCATTGTGTCTTTTTTATTCGACATTGTGTTATATTTTACTCGACATTGTGTTATATTTTGTGATTTATTGTGTCTTTATATGCTTCTTATTTTTAGGAGACTTTATAGAATAACTTTACCCTTCCTTGATTCTTAGGGCTGTAAACGAACCGAACGAACACGAACAAGGCCATGTTCGTGTTCGTTCGTTAAGGAAATTAACATGTTCGTGAACTGTTCACGAACGCATACCGAGCATAAGTTTATGTTCGTGTTCGTTCATTAAGGAAATTCAGTTGTTCACGAACAGTTCGTGAACATGGGTCTCGAACACAAACGAACGTAAGCAAATAAAAACAAACGCAAACGAACATTTAACTTGAAAATAAAAAAATAAAAACATCGTTATCCTTAAACATTGAATATAAGTAGTTAAATACAACCGTCAAATGATAAATCAAAACACAAGAAGTCTACTAGACCACCAAACGATGAATCAAGTTTAACTAATTTAGGCATAATTATCCCCAAAAATGTCTTAGAATGTCCAAATTTTAGCTACTTAGAAAAAATCGGGTTTCAAGTTTTCAATATGTTTAGATAAAAGGTTTATTATTTATTATTTTTGTGATATAATCAAACAAACACGAACGAACGTAAGCGAACATATTACCGAACGTTCACGAACGTAGTCGAACGAACGAGACATGTGTTCGTGTTCGTTTGCTAAGCTAACCGAACGAAATTTTTTGTTCGTGTTCATTCGTTAAGCTAATCGAACGAACATAAACGAACTTCCCACCGAACTGTTCGCTGAACGTTCGGTTCGTTTACAGCCCTATTGATTCTAATAATTGAAGCCTATAACATGTGGGGATGATAGAATCCTCACACTACGCCCAACTATAAAAACCATCATGATACCATAAGCAAACATAACATTTGAGATTTCCGACCGAGGGATGGAAGTCACCAGACCTAAAAATTTCTATAAAACCGGGGGGTCGAAAACATATATACCCAAAAATTTCTATACGAAAACTAAATACTCTCCGTTACTAAGCGAAAAGTTCGGGGGGTCGGCCGCCCCCTCCCGCCCCTTAAAAGCTTCGCCCTTGGCTAACACAATACAAGGACTATGGGGTGACCTATGGTTCATAAAGAACTCGTAGCGTGCCAATCTTGACCGGAGAGGACTACGTTTAACATGTAAACACGACTCTAAAAACGCTTAGAGAGGATAATAGGCTGAAGAACTTGTATAAAATCTACCGAACAAGGAGTAATGGGTAGATTTATATAAATTCTATATGTTACATGTGTTTCATCAACCTTATTTGAAAAGTATCACTATCTGTGTTCACATACAATGGTTGAAGTGACAAGTCATAACACATAATCCAACAGGAATAAAGTGACTATGTATCATTCTATACCATTGTTGAATTTTGGTAGTCATTGACTTGTGCTATGTGGCACTTTTTTAATTTGTTGTCAACAATAAAGGAAGTAGACTCATCAAAGGATATAAGGTTAAAAGGCTTTTCAACATCAAAGTTTTGGGCTTACTAATGTAGGCCTTATTCAACCCAGCTGGGTTCTGACTATGGTTGAATAAGTTTGGGCTTGCCTATCTAAAATTGTAAATGGCACAAAACTAAGATAGTAGCATACATTAACCTTTTTTTTTTTTTTTTTTTTGAGAGAAAAGATTATCAAATCTGTCATATTAGATGGTATATGATTTTAAAGTCAGGAATGAAATTGCACTTAACTAGGAGAGAAGTATGATGATTGTAATATTTAAAGTTAAATCTTTAAATTAAGTCTTTATATGATATAATTGTACACACTATAACACCATCTCCAAATGCAAGTTTATATCAGCAATATATTTAATTTTTTTTTTAAATTTATTACCCT